>JAFJYG010000599.1:0-33894 GCA_017366145.1 Cadophora sp. M221
GGGATGGGTGTATTGTGAACTTCCCCGATTCGAAGAAGTGTCAGTGTCAGTTGAGTGTTGGTCGGGACCCCACGCAGAATGTTGCTATGCAGGTCAGCAAAAGCAGACTTAGATTCGTAGAATGAACATACTTCTTCGGTTCGATAAATTTGACCCATTTGGGATATTTTAAATTGAGCCACCCTAGCACGGGAGCCAAAACTGGATCACCAAATATCCCTAGCCCAATCATCAACCCAGTTCCTTTGTACACCATGTAGCTGCTGATGAAAAATGAACACAGAAATAGTGGCAAGAGTATGGCATTAATCCTCATGAACGCCAAATTCGAGAATGGAGGGGTTGGAGATATGGCACTTCTCAAGTCAGCAAAGAGCATGAGTCAGGGCCATCAACTTACTTGGCGAACCGTTCCCAATTGTCAACAATCTCACCAACAATGTGCGGAGCAATCTTCATAACTTTCGCCAGCGATTCTGGATTCGCCTTACTCCAAAGAACTTCCTCCATTGGCTTTTGTGTTTGGTCGTCCTCTTCAGTCGCATGTCCCTCAGTTGTACCCTTCGCCTTGATGGCCTTAACACCTTTCCGGATTGGCTTCGGGACCTTTCCTTCAAGTGGATCACCGTCATTCTCTTCTTTCTCGTGCATTCCAATGGCTCTTTGCACCAGATGTCGAATGTTTTTCACGAAATTTGCTGCTTCTTCCTCGATGGCTTCGCCTTTTTGCTTTTCTGGTGCTCCAGTCAAACTGTCTACTGTGCCAAGTTGACCAGCAGCTGGCTCCTGAAGCTTCCCAGTGGTGATGTTGACGAGAGCGCGGGGCGCTGTTGGGAAGAGTGTGTCTCTAGCAGTCTTAGAGGATATGATGAACATTAATGTTCCGAGGGTGAGAGGTATGAGGAGGTCGAGAAGCCAGGCTAGAAAGTACGCCTTCAAATGTCAATTCAGATACTCGAAACTCCCTAGGGAAGAACATACCACACAGTAGGCTGAAGTCCTTTTTGTTTCTTTCCATGAACGGAGCCGAGAGACTTGTTTTCCGAAGCTTGCAAGTCCGAGCACGATGCTCAGGTACAGTCGTTGGAGGTGAAGAGTCAGTTTGTTAGTTGCGTATTCGTCGCACCAAGCTTCGTTCAGGTCAAGACCTCTGGCCACAGATGGTGAAACGGCTTGAACGGCGAAGACATCCTGCGTGTGACAATTTAGTTGCAGCTCGTGATGAAGTCGGTAATTCTTTTCATTCTTACTTTATTGAATCGTCTGATCATGGCAAACAGCTGTCCGTTTGAGATGCCTCCAATGAGAGGATCTGGTATTTCCACATTGGGTCTGTGCCAACCAATATCCCGAACCCCGCCATTGGTCTCCTCATCATGGACTTGCAATGCACCTTCAATCTCGTAATCATGAGCGAGATCATGACTATCAGCGATGAAGCCTTTCGTGAGTACGTCTGACTTTTCCCAAATGGCAGGTATGGGATCCAGGCTGGCAAGTGACTGATGGCCTGTTCCTTGTGGATGCAATGGCTGGTCATCTGCGATGGCGGCAAGAGAATCTTCAAAGCTTTCTACTTCAGGCTTAAAGGAACCATTCTCATTTGATGTTTTTGGTTGGCCTTGATGGTTTCCTGACTCCAAACGTGGCTCATCATCTGCGAAGGGTGGAGCAATCAGGCTTCCCGAATGCTGAGGAAGACGGCCCGGTGTCGACATCTCAGCGGGCAATTTTCAGCTGAGCTGCCAATTTTGACAGATCAATTTCGAATTGCACATGCAAGTATCTATATCTGGGAGGAGATTCCAGATTAGAACCTCGTCACCGAATACTGCGATAACTTGTTTCACAACATTTACTGAACACGGCATGAGTTCGTTTCACAAACCTGATACTGAACAGCCATCTACGTCGAGAAAGAATTGGTCTAGCGAAAACCCTGCCGCTGTCACATAGAGAAACAATCTTCAAACCCTGTCTGATTGGGTAGTTCGCTCCATGACGGAAGCCAAAAGAGGACCATTTGCTCCGCCCAGCTCCAGCTCCAATAGCAATGCAAGCTCCCGCATTCCGGGCATGTCAAAATGCAAGCCACTCGGGACCCGAAACTCTGTATGGTCAATTTGAAAATGTGGCGTAGAATCTACCAAGATTTGTTGTTGCAGCTGCGAGAAGTTCAAGTCATTGGTGGGGGATATCCTAACGTGCACGTATTTGATGCTTAAACCGATGACCGCACAAAATTCCCGAGCCACAACCTTTCAACAGGGTATAAAATGTGGAGCTTTTTCGGTTTATGGAGATTAGAGAAGTGATTGAAATATTCGCCGTTGAAAGGGGAGTTAATTCCGCTGTCAACTGAAATGATGAGATGGGCAAAATTGCACAAATACATCTGGAATAAGGGATTCGAAGCACACTGTAAGAGCCTTCAGGGAAATCACTAGATATTACCGGACAGATATGTGCCTTATACAATCTCAATCGTGAATCCCTTCTCCAGATCAGCCTCCTCGTACAACGCCTCATCCAACCTCTCAGGATCCTTCGCATTTCTCAAAGATTGCTCGAAGTCGCCGGCTTCACCATATAACAGAACTCCAATTCTTTCGAACTGCCCTCGATTGAGTCCAGTTGGGCGGAGCAGCAAGCCATGCACTACGGCCGGCTCATCTATTTTGGAATCCACAATCAGGAGAAGAAGATAAACCGGACCGAGGCCTTTTCCCTCCTGTGTTGGTGATTCAATGGGTGATGGGTTGTCAAAAAATACCTCAGATGCAGCAGCGGTGAAGACAGTCGATTCATCATCGGTGGCCGTCCTTGAAGTTTGGGAGATGGCGATCTTGGACTTGAGCTTGAGCTTTGATAATGGTCCTTGAATCCGAACAGACCCGCCTTTCAGCTGCCCAAATGGATCGCCATCGTGATACGTCTGGATAGCAATGACAGAGGCAGTCTTCCATTCTGATAGATTGGCTTCATCTTGTGGAAAGAAGGTAATGACACCGTTGAGAGAGGCCCAAGACCAAGAAGGGGCTCTGCCAGGAAAACGTGTCGGCGGAACACTTAGATCGATATCGGAATCTTGACATGAGCAATTTCCATTTCTGTCTTTGGACCTGAGCCGCCGCTGCTATAGCCTGAGCTGTGGGTGAGCCAGGATGAGTAGGAGGTGAGCTGTAGTGAGTGGACAGGGGGCCTGTTTAGGCTCCTCGGCTACGACTTCCGCCGGCTAAAATTAGAAAAAGTAAGTCAAGGATGATTTTTAGGGCCAGTTCTGAATCCATGTTCAAAAGAGCCGCTCCAAACACAGGCGGAATTTCACCTACCGAACTTCGTAAATTTAACTTTATCATATGCAAGCACATACCAAGGCTCGTTTAACTTCTCTCTACCACAAGAAGTCATACTCAAAACACATAACACAGTTCCGCAATAGCAGTCGGTCGATGATTTTATACAGTATCAAATGGCCCTAAGGACGACGATACAAATCCTGGGAGTCGACGTTTGGCGCTCCTTATGAGCATGCTACCTATCATATAACGGCACCAAATCCTTCCCCTAGGCAAGGCATTGTTTAGGCAAGACCGCATAAGAAGGGCCGATACGGCGGTTATATCGAGAGTTACGTTAGTTGGTTCACTGGGCTTACCGCAGCTAAAAGCCTTAATAAAACGGCCAGTTTGAAGCCAAAACCTTTGATCTGCCACTCTAGATTCAATCCTCTTGACTATCGTAACGGCGACCATTCCTCCGTTAGGTATCACATTGACTAAGATACGAGTATGAGCTTAGCTTAGTTCCCTCTTTTTACTGTCCCACTATCACAATCCTTACGACAATGTTCTCTCAGTGAATAAAATAATGAGAGGCCTGCCCTTGCACTCCTTTTATACGATATAACTTGGCTAATAGAATTAATGCCTCACGACGATATATTTTAGTTGGCTTTTGCCTGGCTGCGTCGTGGCATTACTTGTTAAGGGAAGGATCTTAGTGGGCTTCTTTGTGCTATGGAGAAAACGACATACGTTGTGTACCTAGATCTGGGCTTATTTGTAATAAGAAGGGTCTCGGTGAATTCTCTTGGGACAGTAGAGACAACGACATGCGCTACTACCTTAATTTAAACTAATTTATAACAAGTGAGACCAATTTCTGTCTAATATGACTATCGCAGGTGGCGATCTACATAACAATAGCATCATCGAATCTTCTGTTGAGCTATCGTATAGACCGAAAACGAAACGCAGGTAGTGGGAGAATAGGTCACAAGTAGCCAGGCCAACGTGGAAGATGGCACGAAGACACATTATACGACCTTGGGAAGAGCTCAATTGGTGGTCGTTGTATATTAAAATGATTTCTTTGTAATTAAAAACAGTTTCAAGGATCGTTCTCCTTCAAGGAATAGCCTTAGCAGAACTATAATTGCCACAAGAATTGGCACAGCATAATTTACACCCCAGAGTCTTAATTCTACAAAGGGAAGTTCGATTTTTACTTAGCTCCATAGAGATGACTATAAGGCTTACGAGATTAGTGTCGTGAATTAAAATCCAAGCAAGATTAGACTGATCACAGGCCGATTTATCGAGCGTCGGCGAAGTCAAGTGGATAAGTCCTGGCAGAAGCCTAGAGAATTCATAGACAAGACCGCATCGTTTGAATTTAAGACAATTTACGGCAGTCGCAAACGGCAAAGCTAGTGTGTGCCCAGTTTCGACGAGGGTGCTTTCCCGGGTTATACTTAAAGACTCCAATTTCCCTCGCTGAACAGTACACATGTTTAAACTAGTTTGCTTTCTGATTGTTTCCATTCGCATTTCCAGTATCGAACCTGCCACCTTTCAAGCGGAATACACTCTGGACTGCGAAACCCAGCCATTTATGTAAATCTAGCGGCAACTAGAAAGCACACAGGCTCACGGCCATTCTGTCCCGTTCCAAATGTTGAACTGAGGCAAATAGAAATACGGCGGCAGAGCTGAAGGCATGTTGAAAACTTATAACTAGTTCTGATTTATTGCTTTAGATCATAAGCGTGCTCTTGATAACAATGAAAGTGAATTAGATGGAAATCTTCTATTCCAAGGAGCGGGGCGGCTTTACGTCAGAAAGTCTCGACTGAGCCCTCGAAGACTGGGGATTCACCCTGCAGCGCTTGGAATACGAGTAGCCAGCTCTTCACAGGGCTAAATGTAAGTCGACCTCACACAGTCAGGGTCTGGTGAATGTTAGGGCGGGAATCGAGGTAAGTGCAACAGCTGTCCATTTGTGTTAAAGCTGGCCAGTGATTCTTAATAATGACAACAATTTTGATGAGGCACATGTTACGCGTCCAATGCAGTTAATATTAGGCGTATTGAAGTGAACGCGAGTCTATATAAATCCCTTTTATTCTCGGAACTTGATTTACTATCGACAGAGTCGATCGATACATTCAACCTATGCTATGAAGCTAAGAAGGCCTAGTATATTAAGACAACCCCGAACTTGACTCTCACGAGTAGCACAGCGTGTTTGATACTCCCGCACAAGCTCAACCACTGCAGGGCCAGACCCACCAATAAGGTGTCGGCAGAATCACTCGAAGCACGCCAGTGGCGTCTGCGCTTCACCCCCTCCCCAAGTCTTCCGTTAGCAGCGAGGATGAATGGACAGGTGAGAATATGGTTAAATTAGAGAAAGAATTGGGATTTGTTTTAAGAGAGCAATAATTGATTTCATTATCAACCCACACCCTACCTCCCCAGTCCTCGCTTGGCTGATCTCCTACAGGACGAGATTTAGAGTCGAGGATGCATCGAAACTACTGGTAATCGACTTGAAGAGTTGTGACCTGCTTGTGGATGGGGTACCTTATCTTAGGATTTTGAGTGGAAGCAGTAGGAGACTCGGGTGGCTATAGAATCACTTAGGAAGAGGGAATGTCGGAAGGTAGCAATGGGAATTTGTTCTGGTAGGGAGGCACCAGCTAAGGTTCCGACCCAGCCCGAGGCTACCGCCTATCCCAAGGTATATCAAGCACCGTTGAAGCCTAAGAAAGGGCGTGCTGAATGGTTCTGACTGCTCAAGTATGTATTAAGCGCATTTCCAAACAGCGAATTCCCAGCAAATCAGGCTTATGAGGACACTTTTCAGTATTAGCGCGGAAGTGTCCCTTTCTAGGGTCAAATTCTGAAATCTGGAGAGCGGACGCATGCGAAGCGACCGATATTAATTCTGCATGGCTAGCTACTCAAAACTCCCTCCTCAAAGACTCTTCTCACAGCACATATCTAAAATCCTTATTCTCAAACTCCGTCTTGTCCTGCATACCAGCTTCATTACTGCTCTCCTTGTTGGCCGGTCCATATTTCCTGTCACGGTACCTATTCATGAAGAACATGTATCCTGGAGTGACGTTAGGATGGGTTGATATGAGGGAGGGATGAGTGGATTCATGGGTACCTAGTAGTGCAAGATGGCAGCCAAGTTTTATAGAGTAGCCCGCTAGGAGCCCAGCTATAGCTGTGGGGTAGTTGGGAGCTTCTGAAGCCTTGACTACGAAAGGTCCGGCGAAGTTACCCCAGAAATATGCTGTGCTACAGATGAGAACTTCGTTAGTGATCATTTTACCCATTAAATGTGCGAGTGTTATCTCATCACTTACAAGATCATCGCGCTAGCCATAGAACGATGCGTATATCCCGCCATATTCGACGACACCGTAGTCAGCGAAACAGTAAATCCAACAGACTGGGCATTGACGAGCCAGAAACAAACGAGCCTTCCCCAGGTATTGGAGCGTGGAGGTACGCCATCAAGGCTGCGCAGATGGTGCAGAGGATGTTGGCTGCTGTTGCCGTCAGGAGACGGGAGTTTGGCACGTTGAGGGTTATGGTACCGCCGATGAGGAGGGCGATGATTTGGACGGCGTCTCCTACGGATTTGAGCTCGGTTGTTTTGGTTGTGGAGAATCCCTTCTTTGGTCAGTTTGAGGATGGGATATTTGGGTTGAGCAAACGTACGAGATCTCGAATGATGATTGTGCTGAATGAATTGACGACGCCATTTGGGATTGCACTTTCTGGCGTCAATTGAAATTCTCTCCTGGGTTAGGGAGATGGAACTCACGCAGCAAACACCGATGTGAAGATCAGCAGAGCTTTTGGATCCCAAAAAGCGACAATGGCCTGCTTCATAACAAACTCCTTATTCTTGATACCGGTCTCGTTGCCAGCTACACGCTTGACGGCAATGATACGCTCGCGTTCACTGAAGAAGCGAGCGTTGGAAGGGGCATCGGGGAGTAAGAATCAGATAACGAAGGCCCAGAGACAAGTCGCGCCGCCTAGGATGAAGAATATCAGTTCCCAGCGTTCGGGTGTCATATCTCCTGGTAGTTTGGAGATTCCCATGGATATATAGGAGCCGATGATACCTCCCCAGCCGAGAGAGGAGCTAGTGAAGTGGTTAGAAAGGTCGTGGGAGTTTGAAAGAGTGGTACTTACAACCAGATACATTGTCTAAGAGGGATCTCTCGTCTTGTGTACCAAAATCCAGTCATCAGGGTCAAGCCACTGTAGTCGTAGTTTTAGCTGATGTTACAGTCGAGCCAACGGGACGAGAAAACCTACGGGGTAACGGCTGCTTCAAACACGCCCATGAGAACTTCGATGATGGTCAGTTAAGAGCCAACATGTTCATCACCATTCACCTACATCGTACGGCAACTAAACGTTGTCAGCTACAGACCTATTGAAATACTGAATGGGATCTTACGAGCACTCTGATATGTTCTACACTGAGTCATAATCAACACCGTAGCTCCCCATAGTAGACAACTAATAGCGATGATTTTCTGCGCCGGAAATCGCCCAATGAGCCATCCACAAGGATATTGTCCAAAGAAGTATCCCGCATAAACCACTAGCAAGCAAGTACCTCGTCAGTCACGTCCTCAGCAAGCTTTCCAAGATTTCTTACTAGCAGAAAGGTAATTGAATTCCTGTCCTTTGAGATTCAATGCTTGCTTGTAACCGAAGAGGTTGGCGTAATTCAAGGCTGTTTTGTCCATGAATTGGAGGGCTTGAGTGATCAGGAAGATGGGGAGGATGATGAGATCGATCTTCCACCGTACACGCTTGTTCTGTTCGATCGTCAGCTGTGTCGATGGGGATTTGGTTTGGATCAATTGTTTACCTCCTTTTCGGTGAACTCTAGATGTAACCCCTCTTGGTATTGGTGGTACCCAACAGCATTTTCCTGACTGGTCAGCAATCGTGTACAGTGCATAACATCTACCGAGCAGTGTGCATACTTCTTGGACAGCGTCAAGTCCAATTTTGTAATCACCATGGCTTGGGACATGGTTCATATCCGAGGAAATTGTATTTTGTAGTCGAATTTGTTGTTGAGCATCAAGCTCTGACACCTCAGGCTTGGAATCCATCGCCGTTATTGTGAAGAAATCGACAACTAGCCAAGTTCAAGGAAGCTTCAAAAGTTGTTGAAGGACGACAACAAAAGATGCTGCAGCAGCCAGAAAGTTTCGATCTGGCTAGGTTGGAAAAGCAAAATTTCAATGCAGATCATCCCATCCTATATACTCCAACTTTCCAGATTCGAGGGTCCACCAGTCTTTGTTCCTGGGGAAAATGGGGGTCGATGGGGTAGATGGAGCTCCATGGAATTGTGGAGGTAATGAAGTTAATGCCGCCGATCAACTCGTGGCCAAGATCAATGTACCTGCAAGTTCAAGACGGCGGCCATTCGCCTAAGTGAAGAAGCCTCCGCGTCATCAGAATCTCGGAGGAGGTTATCCTAGTCTGGATTACTCTGCAGATGGTTCCCCGCTCTGGGGACTCCAAGAGTGGGGATGAACTTCAATTGTAATCAAGACTGCAGGTGAGCGAGGTGAGTTTTTATGATTAGGGGCCAGGAACGATTGATAGAGATGGTATCTTTTCTGTGTCTTCAGTCGCAAGTCCTAAGCTCGATATTCGTTCTTTGTTTCTAAAGTTTGTTTCTGTCAAAATTATTGTCGACGGGTTTTGTCTAAGCGAACTTCTGAGGACCATTTCGGCAGTGAGCTCCACCCATATGTACGATGGGGAAAACTCATGTGTCTCCTGATGGGGATCAATATCTTGCTAAGCCATCAGGCGCGTGCTGTCTGAAGGGCTCTCTTCATGAAGGAACGCCTCGCGGAGAGATGGTCACAATCGCCGGAGTCGAAACATACATGGCATCTCCGTCACCAGATTCCACAAATGGTCACATTCTTCTTTATTTCCCAGATGTCTGGGGCTTATTTAACAGGTCTTCTGATAATGGATGGATATGCCGATGCTGGGTATCTGGTTTTGGGTTTGGATTACTTTCGCGGGGTAAGCTGAGGAATTTTAATTGCAATCAGGATTGGGTTTTTAACACGGCTGCTTATTCCATTTTTAGGATCCGGTATGGAAGCACAGAAAAGACAGAAACGATCGTTCAAATCCCAATTTCGACTATGAGGCATGGAAAGAAAAGCACATTGCCTTTGCCGATGAAGCTGTGCCGAAGTGGGTGAAAGAGGTGAAGGAGAAGTATGGTCAACGGAAAACGAAATATGTTTGTGTTGGGTAAGAGTTCACTAAAAGACATAAACAAAGTACTTAAAGACTGAAATTCTTCTAGCTACTGCTTTGGAGCACCATATGTGTGTGACCAGCTCGCTGGCGAGGGTGTTATCGCCGGAGCATTTGCACATCCGGCATTTCTGAAAAAGGATCACTTCTTGAACTTACAACGTATGTTCCGAGTCGACTTCAAATTTCCTGCGCAACAGACTGATGATTGAAACTAGGACCGCTGTTTTTATCTTGTGCAGAGACAGACCACACTTTCGATCCGAAGTCTCGGAGAAGAGCTATTGATATCTTGTCTGAACGGAAAAAGCCGTTCCAAGTGCAATTGTTTTCGGGGGTTGAACATGGCTTCGCATTGCGTGGTGACATGAATAATCCTTATGAACGTAAGTCCTGCTGTTTTTGAAACTCACTGTGTGGTCCGCAAGTACTGAGATTATGGCAGGTTATGTGAAAGAGCAAAGTTTAGAGGGCATTATTAAATGGTTCGACTTTTGGTTATCTCAATAGAAACAGCACGTTGGAAGAGAATCATGACCCGAGATGTAACATATGGACGAACTTCAACAAGTTTCAATTGTTGGTCGATAAATTATTTGCAAGTTTCTAGAACAAGATAATCACGCACGGTTCAATACATATGGTGGGATAATATCAACAGCCCAAGCGTGAATTATTCCAGCGCTGTGAGAGCTCGCTTCGCTCAGTGATGCCAAAATACAGCATTCAATCAACCTGTAAGCTGAGCGTTCCATAGCCCAAGTTGACAGCCAAGATTGCCTAGTATCTCGGCCAGGTACCCGGAACCGAAGCACTGGATATCACGATGTGGCGAAACCTTACCCCGCATCTACCTAGCAAACAGCCAAGTTATGACGAAACCTCAGTACAATATAAGCACATAACGGTGATATGCCGGTGATTCCAGTATAAATTATACATTTAAAACTTGTCCTCCGTCGGCGTTCCGCCGTGGAAGCATGCCCTGCCAAATGAGGCTCAGAGTCGCCTCCTCAGAAGTGGATATCTAGGCTGCTAGATCTATCGAAGACAACACGACGGGATACATGCCTTTCAAAGGACAATCTTTTAAAAGCATATATTCTGCAACTTGACATCACCAAGTCAATGAAAACTTTCCAAACGTCTTTCAATTCAAAATGGCATTTTCATTTGCAGGCGAAGTGGCCATAGTCACCGGTGCCGGTTCGCGTATGAAAGGTAAACAACTCTCATCGGCCATCTGCGAAATCTCCAACCCACATATTTACGAATTACATTTCTAGGTGAAATTGGCAACGGCCGAGCAACAGCCATTCTCCTGGCACGACAAGGTGCAAAAGTAGCACTTCTTGACTTCAATGTTGAGTGGGCCGAGGAGACGAAGAGGATGATTGACGAGGAAGGCGGCATCTCAGAAGTCATCCAAACGGATGTCACGGATGAGAAATCGTGTAAAGGGGCTGTTGCGAGAACGATAGAGATTTTCGGGACTGTTCAGATATTGGTAAATATCGGTAGGTGTGGCAGCGATCTATTTTCCCGAAGGCCATTTTGCTGACGATGAACGTTTGTTTAGTTGGCGTCGGCGGAGCTATGGGAGATGCAACGAAGATTGACATGGAAGCTTGGGATCGCGATTTCCGTATCAATGTGACGAGTATGGTCCTCATGTGCAGGCATGTGATTCCAGAATTTCGGAAAAATGGTCGTGGAGCAATCGTAAATATGTCTTCAGTCAGTGGTCGTAAGTACTTGTTCTTCTCGTATCCCCCGTTCCTGCTAACAAATGTTCAGTACTTGGCGGAAATCCAAGTTTGCTGTACCCCACTTCGAAAGGAGCAATCGTCCAAATGACGCGAGCGATGGCAGCTCAACATGGGCCTGAAAACATAAGAGTCAATTGTGTGTGTCCGGGGATGGTTTTCACTCCTATGGTGAGAGGGAGAGGGATGACGGATGAGATGAGACAAGCTCGGATCAATCAAAACCTGATGAAGATCGAAGGAACTGGGTGGGATGTTGGCTACGGTAAGCTTGAACTTGACAATTTCCAGCCCAATGAGTTCATGTTGGCTAATGAAGTGTTGTAGCAATTCTATTTTTGTGCAGCAAAGAAGCTCGTTGGATCACAGGGTTGATTATGCCTGTTGATGGCGGGGTGAGTCGAATTGTGGTGCCCAAGCGAGATCTTGTTTACTGACAATTCTGACATAGACCACGGCAGGGAAAGCGGATAGACCTGCACTAAAAGCCGATTCTTTGGCAGAAAACCATACGAGGATAGTGAAGAGTATGCTATAGATACCCGACCTGTTGATATTGGAGCTTGATTTTCCAAGTTTACCGACAACTTCTGGATATTAGGGAAATCGCTTAGCGTGGTTAGAACAGAATATAAGCGTGGCGTTGCGAAAACTCGGCTTTGAATTTCTAGCCGGCTCATATTGAGCGCTCGGATACTATCGATTCCAATATCATGACGCCTTTTTTGTACCAGAAGCCACTGTTATCATGAATTATGACTGCGAGAGAGAGTGGCCGAGGACGGCTGTTGACCCCCACTCTTGTTCCAAGCTTTGACGAGGGACCTAGGTATGTACCTATTCATGAGAATCCGGACTCATCCTTCGTTCTCTTGTTTCCAACTACCAACATATTATTGAAACCAACAGAAACAATCGTTTCCTTAATTGCCCGCAACAGCTCATGTCCAGAACGAGATGTGGATTCGCAAATCTTACTGTGCCGTATGTACTGTACCTCCGTACGGAGTAGTGCTTCCTCGCCTCGGCCATTCGCCTAACGACATGAAAACGGCTTGAATCATGACCAATGACGGACAACGTCTCTATATGACACCAATGACTCGAATGAGCGACCGATCCAACTCCCCAGCAAGGAACCAACGCTGACGGGCCTCATTCCTGGGTTCCCCCGTCCCTCATTTCGACAGAATCCCCGCACTATGGGGGTTGACAAGAAAACATTCGATAAAAGGCGCCTTGCGAAGGCGAATCACCGGGGAGTTTTTAAACTCCAGTTCCCATTTTTCTAGCCTTGATGGATCAGAACACGCCCATAGGCGCTGGCAGGAGAGATGTTGTGGCTCGGCGGAAAGCCATTTGCAGCAGCTGCCGGAAGCGAAAGGTTTGTTTTCTTTGTCCCTTACTTTCCCCAGAATGGATGTCGTGGAGTTGCGAAAGTTGAATTTTCTGATAATCGAGTACTATCAGAGCAAATGCGACAGTCGACTGCCGCAATGTTCAACATGTCTTGCTCATAAAAGCCATTGCCATTACGACAAGCCTCCATCATTGGCATATGTTCGGTCCTTGGAAGCTAGAATCGAGCAATTGGTATCGGAACGAGGTGAAAGCTCTTCTCAGGCACAGATGAATGTGGCAAATGTAGGTCAACTTGCTCGTTACCCCTGATATAAGCCGGCTGATGCTTCATTTTCAGAATGATGATGAAACGGTCAGAATTTCCGCCAACAGTCCACAGGCACACATTTCACCATATCAATCAAGATCAATAAGCGACCATACCGAGCTGAGTAGCCCAACTTATCAAACCCAAGAGGAAGTACCAAGTGAGAATGAAAGAGACTCCGATCGCTGGGTGTCGCAAATCAGTGTTGACAGCCATGGCGGGGTATCATTCCACAACCCCACATCTGTCTTCCACGAAGCTCCCTCACCAGAAGCAAGACTAGATACACTTGCTCATGTTTCGAGCAGAGCATTATCTGGCACCCCGGGCGATACCAGCGCTCATCAAGTGGACCAGATAAAACACTCCTTGGTCTCGAATGCAGCACATCAGAAGCGTCTTGAGGACCTAGCCATGGGAAACATCACAGCAATACAAAGCGATGTACCAGCCAATGAGGCAGCCGAGTTTCTTCGATTCCACTGGTGCTGGATCCATCCAATGTTCATGTCTGTCTATCGACCGGCTTTCACTCGTAAGTCTGAATGTATCGAGGCCAACTGGCGACATCGGCTGACAATTTACCAGGTGATATGGCACTCAGTTCTCCAGATCAACCTGAGACACAATACTTCTCAAGGTGGGAATTCTTTTTACGTATGCTGCGTATTTGCCTTTTCTGACTTGAATAGCCTGGCTCTACTCGGGTATGGCGTTTCGGATTGCCATCGATCTCGGCATCCACCTACCAAGTGACAAACTCCGCGGATATGCGACAAGTTTAACAGTGGAAGATATTGAGATCCGGAAGAGATTATTTTGGGGTTGTTATACGTGGGATAAAGCTATGAGCCTATACCTTGGACGCATGCCTGCTTTTGTTCCTCCAGTGGAGTCAAATCCACCTGATTTCAGTGAGTTTATTTTATAAATGTTCTGTTTTTCACACCAATCATTCTCATACCTCCAATTGCGACGAATGCTAATGCATTGCAAAGTGGACGATTTCACTGAACACGATCTCTGGGAACCGTTTTATGGCTCCGACCTAAACACCACAGATTCACCAAGACCACCATACCCCCCACAGAAAGGATATATGATATCCTGCTTCACCGGCCTCTGCAAGCTCTCCACAATCCTCAGCACGATAATGCTCGAAATATACGGCTCCTCATCGACCGACACACTCACGCCTCCCAATGGCATCACTATATCCCCCAACGCCAAAAGCTCATCCTTCATCAGAATATCCAGCTCTATCCAAAAATGGTGGAACGAACTCCCCTCCCCCGTCCGTCTCGACGTGCACAACCTCCCACCCATCAGCCCACCACTCCACATCGTCTCTCTCAACCTCTTGTATCAAACTACTCTCATCCTGCTGCATCGTCCCTACATCATAGGCAGTACATCTTTCTCCAATCCCGCAGTTCTGCGCTCGTACGAAATATGCATCACAGCCACAGCGGCAATTCACGACTTGCTTGTGCTGTTAACATCCACTTTCGGATACGGCCACACAACGTATTTAAATTGCTACAACACATACGTGGCAGCTACCATCGCTGTGTTGTACTTTCAGCTTCGGGAAGAAGAAGACACGGTGGTTCTTCCTGATACGGGTGGTGTCAATCCAGAAAAGCTGGGACTGAAGTTCTTCCTGGAAGTGCTGCAGAGATCAGCGATGGCTATGCCAGGCCTGAACAGGAGCGTGGAGATCGTGAAGAGACACATGCAAAACATTCTCGAAAGGAGATCAAGGAGGTATCTGGAATCGTTGTTTCCAATTTCCGATTCTTCGAGAGATGTCATGATTGGAAACCCATATCATCAACAGCCCTTAGTAGCTCCAAACTCTGCTACTCGATCAATGCCCACATCTGACTCGACGTCGTCGTCGGCTCAGTACCGACAGTTTCCTCCAGGATGCGAAACAGCACAACCTCAAACCAACACCAACAGCAACAGCAACACAACCACGAACACGAATCCCAGTCAAATCTACCAACCACCAAGCTACCCCTCCTTCAACCTCGAAGGCGGCCTCCCCGCCTTCCCAGGCCAAGACTTCAATATGGGGATGGACTGCACCCTGGACCAAGAGATCATCGATCCGCAGACTAGGGCGGCAATTCTGGGATTAGATCCGCATCTTACGCTGAATCATGAGAGTTCGGATTGGACGTATGGGGGGTTCTATGTTTGATTGGATTGGATTTAATTGGATCAGATGTATAGATCGATGCATTCTCCATCCAAGTTTCGAGATGCCTTTTCAAACCACACCCATCAAGTTAAAATACCATCCCGAACTTCAACGAGACTGAACTGCATTTCGAGACCGATGTGCCCAGACATCTTCAAGACACCGACCAGAGCAGCGATTGCAGTTCGAAGCTCTGGTGACAAGGGTGGCCGAGGACTTTCGTTTGATGCAGAGGACTTACGAGCACTTCTAAAGATAGTGGGGGAGAGACTGCAACTACTGGACAGCGATATATATGTATCGGGGTGGGGTCTTCGATTGTTCGTGAGAGAATCCTGTATCATGTTGTCAGTTAGCAAAGCTGTCTCTGCAGTATTTTCTATCGAGATTTCACGAATTTTAAAGTAGACGAATCATTTGAGGGAGAACCTGGCCAGCCACCAGGTGGCTGGCGATGGCTCCAGATATTCTGATATATTGGCCAAAGTCCTAATCCTGCATCTATCATCACTCCGAGTGGGAACTCCCTCCACTCCTTGAGCCTTTTCTTCCAAGCGTTATCGCGCTACCCAAACCTAGATCTACCTCACAAGTGTAAAGCATATCTCCCGTCCTTCTTTTCATTTTCTTCCATACAATTCATTCATGGCCATCGATGTTTTTCATGGTATCAATCAATTCCATCTACACCCCTGGATTTCCTCCACGGAAAGGCGCCTTGGTGTCCGAATATTATATACACTCCGCTCTCGCTACAAAATCTTGGTTGAGTTCTCGAGATGAAGGATTCTGGAGGTCAACGTACCTGTATCTCATACCTTCCAATTCCAAATCTCGTCCGTAGCAAGGTCACCAGCTTCATTGGATTGACATCTCTCGCAACAACTTCTTCGGCAGATTGTAGGTCAATTGCTGGCTGCCGTCGTGATGTGTCCTCATTTTCCGAGATTTCCGTACAACTTATGGCCACTTGGTTCTGCTTCATTGCCACGCTTTCGGTGATGATTGTTTTTGTGATGGTCTCGCTCGTTTGGGCCGCTTCGATTAAATCAACATAACAATAAAGTTCAAGGCCAGTTCAGTAACAATAATGGTCAGATTCGATGAGGCTCAAGGGAGTTCTCCTCTGGGTTTTATCGGTATGTTATATCTGCCCACACCATGTCGTGATGCAAAACACGTCAGCGCCCGGTGACAGTGGCTATTTGTGTTGGGCGTATCGGTTCCATTTCGATTGGCTGCGCTGCTGCATCAGCTCCATGCACGATGCATCCACCACGTTGCTCAGCCCCATGAGACCGACATGACCAACACTCACCGAAATCTCGGCTTTTGGTTCGTCTGGATTCAGTGGACTGCAGCACTGAAATCACAAAATCATGCCTTGGGTCTAGATTAAGTAGGCTGACAGGCTCCCTATCTCTTTTGCATGGTATTTTCACGTCAGATATGTTTTTCTACGAAGGCGGGCTCATTCGGCATACCAATTGCTGATATAGCAGAAGGCAGAAGTGCGAAGCAGATTGGGTCGATAAGGCTCTCTTTTACTCAACTTGAAGGGGTATTGAAATGTGTCTCGTGAAGCCACGGCGCCTGCTGAAGCTGGGGGCGCAGCCAGCTCGGCCCAGCCTCCACACAGGGCTTTTCAGCTTCCAGGATTGACACACTCCGACCCCAATATTGAAAGTGCATGACTTGGGAAGATCTTGTCGTATGTTGCGGCTCAATTCATGTGCTCAAGTAAAATCGGAAACGCATCCCACGTCCCCAGAAAACAACGGAATACTTTCAAGTTCTTGATTCCTGTCCGATCATTTTCCTCCAAACCCAAAGCACAATGGTTCCTCCAGCGGAGAGACTGTCTTCTGGAGAGCATCCAATCGATATTCTTTTATTTCGAACCGACGACAACAGTGCTGAGCCGAGTACGCGGTCTGAGGCTGGGGAGAGCCAAGCTTCGAGCGAATCGCATAACGAACCTACACCGTCAGCAAGTTTGGACGAAGGATCTCCGGACTCCACTCCGTCGAGGAACAGAAGTGGATCGGCTCCAGAACGACTTTCTCCTCATTCTACTTCAGTGATGAGAAGAACCGGATCCAATAGAGCAGTCAAGAAAGCTTGTCGCAACCTACTGAACGACCTCAAATCCAACGCGCCCGAGTCAAGCAATGCGGCACGCACCCAAAATGACGAAGACTCGGAAGCATTAGACTCTTCCGAGTCCGAATTGTCATCATCCTCGTCAGAGAACAGTTTTGACTCGGACCCGGACCAAGATTATGAAGTGGGCCAGACAGGCGAACACTTTCCCAACGGCGATGGCCCCTTTCCGGATATCAATGATGAGTCTGGACTTGAAGACAATGTAAGGATGTGTACCCCGAGCACATGGACAATGATCTAACACTTCCTTCTTATAGACTAGCCCAGAAGCGAAAGCTAGTGCAGCTGTCACTGCGCCCTTTCGAGAAGGTGGTATACCCAGTATCTCAAAGGGCACCCGGCAGCTTCAAGCTCCAAGTGTTGTTACCGATTTTGGAGAATCGCTATACGGAAAATTCAGAAAAACCAGGTCTAGGAAATCATCCTCTTCAGTTGGACGTCGCGTTGACAGACCTCGACGACCTAAGAAGCCCGACACCCTTCAAGTCCGGTTGTTCAAGGCCCTCGTTCCTACTCACGATGGAAGGAAAGAGTTTTTCCCAAGGAAGGTTCTCGCCACTATCGTAACACAGCAATGCGTTCAGGAAGAGCTCTCGAAACACCTCTCTGAGACCCACAGCGAGAAGAAGATCGCAAAGTATGCCAGGGAAATTTGTGGGGTCGAATATTCTGAAAACGGAGTTAAGAAAGCTGCCTGTTATCGGAAGATCTTTGTAATATTGGTACTCATCGACAAAACACCCGCCATCGTCAAGTTTTTGGAAATGGAACTAAGTGACAGGAATCTACCGCTGCAACTCGTTGACACGCCCAAAAAGCCAGGCTTGAAAGAACTGAGATTGAGCCGCGACCCCGAAAGACGGTTGAAATGCTTCAGTAGAAGCTGGAATCAGCACCACATCCGAGATTTTTCAAACTACCAATGGACAACAATTTCGCCATTCTTCGCCAAAGGAGGACACAAGAAGGTCTCACACTATCCGCTACAAGACAACGCAATCTTGCCGTTCATTTCAGCTTCCTGCGAAAGTGGTAGAAGTAAAGGCAGAACTGTCGAGTTTGAAGGTGGATTTTCAAGAGTCATCAAGGTCGATATTCACCCTGACCATCATAATTTTGATGATACGACAAACGGGGTAAGTTCATTCAATTCTGCTATGCTCTTTCATGACTGATACTGGTAAGCAGGGAAATAGTAGGAGCTTTGCGGTCAAATGTCTCCACTCTCGACACAAACCACAGTTCGACAATGAGGTTCAAATGCTCAAAAGATTTAGCGATCCCTCGGTGCCTGCTCATAAGCACCTCATATCTCTTCTGGCTACATATCGGCAATTCGATACTTTCTTCCTGATATTTCACTGGGCCGATGCAGACTTGAGAAATTACTGGAAAGATGAGCGTCCGAATCCATGCATGAATCGAGAAACTGTCCTTTGGGTAGCCGAGCAGTGCAAAGGAATTGCTGAAGGTGTTGTGGCAATCCACCAGTACAAGACCTCAAAGCTTCAGGTACAACCCGAAGAAGGATTTTCCTCCGGCCACCATGGCGATATCAAACCCGAGAATGTCCTTTGGTTCCCGGGTCCATCTCACGAGCAGCCTGGAGGAGGAACTCTGAAGCTCTCCGACTTTGGACTAGCCGAAATCAGCAAACATCATACTAAGTCAATGCAGCCAAAGTCTAACTATGCCACGTCTCTTTCATACCAGGCGCCGGAAGCTGAGATTGAGGGGACAGGTGCAATCGGCAGATCTTACGATATATGGTCTCTTGGTTGCTTGTACCTAGAATTCATCACGTGGCTGATTGGGGGTTGGGACTTGGTTACAGAGTTCTACTTCCTTAGAATTCCAGAAGACTTTGTACTTGGTCAAGATGACACGAAATTTTATATGTTGAAACCAGTCCCGATCTCAGAGAGAAAGTGGAAACGCACAGCAGAATTAAAACCGGCTGTCTCAGCGGTAAGTCAACACTCCCCTCGCTTGTTGCGTCTTTCAACTGACTTTATGGTTTAGTTCATTAAACGGCTTCTTACAGACACCTCCTGCACGCCTTTCCTTCGAGAATTCATAGAGATGGTGCGGGACGATTTGCTTGTCATCAAGACTGATTCCCAAGATCGAGATCGGGCCGAAAGTCAAGAGGTGTTTTCAAGGCTTTCGAAGATGCTGCAAAAATGCCACAATGATGTCGGCTATGGATACTGAGCAGCGAATTGCCCGATGCTTATTTGCAAGAAATAAATACAGTAGACAAGAAGCCGAAGTTTTGATTGAGTTCTTTATCTCCACTCTAGATCATACTATGGGCTGGTCGGTGAGGCGAGGCGAATATTGCTGCCAGTTCTTCAGTGAACAGCCCTCAAAGCTACCACTGGGTACTGAGGACCTCTCAGCAAATATCGCACAGAGAATTTGCGGCAGTCAAAAAGTGACAACCTTCATTAGCTAATATCCTGAAGGGGTTACAGCACCACACGGAGCCCTTCTCACAGCTCACCGAAATGCGGCGTTTCTCTCCAGTCCACACACTTGGTGAACAAATCCATATTGCTTATTCTCCGGCGATGACTGTTACTGGTCAGTACAGGTTCATTGGTATGATCCAAGGGTCCGGGTAATTGTGGCTACGCCCGAGATGCACGAATTCCAGGGGTGATCTGCAATGCAAGCTGCTCAATTGGGAGGTGGCCGGCTGCAGAATTGCTCAGCCGTAAGCCACAGAATTATGCGCCTTTGAGGATTTTACGGGGGCTGAAATCTTGCGACTGGCCTCCCATGAACCATTCAATACATGGCGTGCATGCATGATGGTAGGGTATGCACACCACACCCTCGGTCAACAATTGAAGCCCGCCTTCTGACCAATCTGCGCCGGGCAAGATGTTCGGTGTTTTGCCTATATCTCTCCGTTCACCGAGTCCTGTGAGGCTGTGAGGCTCCGAAACCTTCACTCACAATTGCCTCGTCTCCAAATGATGTTTGCAGATACGCTCCTAGTGATTCTCTCCAAGTGGATTCGAGACCTTTGCAACATGTTTCAAGCAGCACTTGGATACCTGAACATTTTACAACCACCGTCAGAGCCAGAACCTAAAGTATCAAAGGTAGCCACTATGTCGACTAAGTCACTGGAACTTCGAAGAGCCTCTAGTACCAGTTCCAATTCCAGCTCAAGCTCCGACGATAGTCCAGCTCCCAGGGAAATATGTCTGAGAGACCAGATCGTGGCACAGAGCAGTACGAGCTTTGTACCAGATAGACGAGAGTTCTACCCCGCAGGATCGATTGAGCCATTGATTACCAAAGAATCTATAATCAAGGAACTGGAATTGACGGTAGAAGAACAAAGACGGAAATCTAATTTGCTCTTGGTGGACTTCATACTCACTCGCGCCAAGAGAGTCTTTGCTATCCTGGTCAGCTTAGGCTTTCCGAACAAGGCGGCATTGCTTAAGGCAACAAAACAATTTCAGAAATACTCTTTTGGAGACGCAAAATTGCCGATTACGAGGGAAAATGTTGACGGTCTCCCTTTCTTTGGAGAGCCCGATGTTCGCCCTTGGGACTCTCGACTCAGGAAAGACTTTCGCTTCAAGCAATTCGAGTTCCTAGCCCCCGTTTTCTGCAGCAACGAACTGCACATGGAAGTTGATACTCTGTGCATCTTTCCATTCACAGCCTTGAATGGAGACCGAAAAGCTGGGGGCTTTGGTGAAGTCTTTCAGGTTGTGGTCCATCCAGATCACTACGAGAACCCTATATTAACAGTGAGTTGCATTTTGGTCAATAATATCAGCGCTCTGTAGCAGGTACTAAGTTGATATAGTTCGACAAACAACGATCAAGCATTGCTGTCAAGCAAATCAGAGGCATTCATACGGCGGATGAGGTTAAATTGCGAACTCTAGAGGCAGAATGGAGGAGAGAAATCTCTGCCCATATTGACATGAACAAATGCGACGATGGCCTCCCTCATCCAAACATTATTGAGTTCGTTGCTGCTGTCACGAAAGGAGACGATAGGTATTTGTTGTTTCGATGGGCGGACGGTGGCAACCTGCACGAGTTCTGGCAGGATAACAAGAAGCCGCAGCTTAGTGCAGCACTCGTGCGGGATGTTGTCAAGCAGTTCTGTGGTCTTACTGATGCTTTGGAAAAGCTGCACGGATACGGTGGAGGTGATGGTTCATATCGGCACGGCGACATGAAACCAGAGAACATTCTTCGGGTTCGAACGAGACCTGTCACTGAGGGACTTGGCTTCGATATTGACGTGGGCATCCTCAAAATTGCCGACATGGGACTGTAAGTACTTGAAAACCTTCGCACTTCACCTCCTCAAACAGAAGCCCAAGTACCAGATACGCGTACTTCTCGAACTGTATAGTTCATTTCTCATGTCCCCTCGAGCTGGTGCTGACTTAGCCTTCTACTTTCAGGGCAAAACACCACACAGTCTTAACAGAATTCAGACCTCCTACGAGTATGAAGTATTCGACAATCCGCTATGAACCCCCTGAGGTTGTCCTTGATAAAGTAAGCGGTAGATCCCGGCGTCAGGACATCTGGTCAGTCGGGTGCGTTGTTTTGGAATTGATCATCTGGCTACTTTACGGGACTGCGTCTCTCAACGAATTCAACGACAGGTATGTCGTCGATAACATGGATCAACTATGCCCATATTTCGAAATCGAAGGCACAGGTGCTGCCAAACGAGCGAAGCTGCATCCTGCAGTCCTTGAGACTATGAATCTGCTGGCGAACGACCCGGAATGCAAATCTGGAGTACATTCGGCCATCAAAGATCTTCTTTCTCTCGTTCGGACGAAGCTGTTGGTTGTGAATCTAAAGCAAGGATCCCCGTCTCGCGCTACGGCTCAAGAACTCCACCAGGCGCTGGACGACATTGTCCAGAGAGGAGAAAAAGACGAAAATTACTGGTACACAGGATCAAGTCGAAGCCATATGCAACGCCTTCCCACACTGCAATCGATGCGACCGAGTCTTCTCTCCCCTGCTTCGGCTCTTGGACCTAGAGGCCCCCTTGCGAACAGGTTAGAGACTACTCCGTCAGAGGGTATTACTATCACTGTCCCCTCAGTCACGCAAGCAATCAGAAGTGAGTATCGAAATGCGGAGAACATAGACATCACGAACTACCCAGTCGACAACAAGTTCGCTGATGCGCTGGTCAGGACTGTAAGGACAGAGGAGCTCTTTCCACCTAACATCGAATCCACACAACTTTGCGACGATTGCCTGAAAATGAACTTCTTCGAGCCACGTTTTACGATCAGAGACTCATTGGTGAACCTTGAGAGACAGCAGGAGTTTTGCGATTTTTGCAAGCTGCGTTGGGAGGTTTGTGCGCATCTACGTGCGGAACAACCAGAAATAACGACAATAACGTTCACGCGCGACCAGTCCATGATCAGGCTGAATGAAGGCCGCGTTCCGGTCATGTCCCTTTGTCGGAGTGCAGGTAAGTTACAATTACGAATCGCGAGGACACGGCCTCTTCTGACTTTCGGAGCAGGGAATCAAAGTAAAAACGACCATATCATTCAGGCAGGGTTTCCAAAGCTTTCAGAAGCTACCAGCGAGACCCATTTCAACATCATCCAGCATTTCATCAATGACTGCACTCTCAATCATCCTAAATGCCTGCCGTCTCTATCGTCGCCACTGCCAACGAGACTACTCGACCTAGGCACGCCCAACAACCCGAATATTCGAGTCTACAAGACCACTGGCACGGACAAGTTTCTCAACTACGTCGCCTTGTCCCATCCCTGGGGACCAGGTCCTGACTTCTTCTGTACGAATCGGGATAATCTGAAAGATCACGAGCAACACATACCTTTCGATAAGCTGCCCAGGACGTTCCAAAACGCGGTCACAACGACTCGAAGGCTCGGATTGCAATACCTCTGGATCGACTCCCTTTGCATTATTCAAGGCGAAGGCGGTGACTGGACTCAAGAGGCATTGCGTATGGAAGATGTTTACAGCTCAGCGTATTGTGTACTTGCGGCCAGTAGCGCCAAGGCGCCGACTGATGGCTTTCTGGTTCCCCGCAAGAACAACAAGTTCCTAAAATTCGACATGGGCGGACAGAATGTATCTGTTTGTCGATTTGTGGATGACTTTGAAAGTCATGTCCTTCGAGGGCCACTGAGTAAACGCGGCTGGGTGATGCAAGAGCGGGCATTGGCACACCGAACTCTCTTCTTCACAGACAGCCAGACGTATTTCGAATGCGGTGCAGGAGTTAGATGTGAAACCTTAACAACGATAGAGAAGTATAGTTCCTTCCCCTCTATTCTTGTGCGCCTACTAATATCTCCAAGTCAACTCGTCTCATTCCTCGGCGACCCAAACTTCCCTTCCAAAATAGTCAGCGAAAAGAGCGACCGAGGAGAGCGCATCAGGCTATACGAGGATTTCTACCGACAGTACAGCCGACTTGAGTTCACACGCTGGTCCGATCGACCCATTGCCATAGCCGGTCTCCAGAAAAGAGTCTTGCGTGACCTGGACGTCCGAGGAGGGTTCGGCGTATTCGACGACAATCGCAGCTTTCTTCAGCGAAGTCTTCTATGGAAGAAGGACAAGGATGACTCAGTGCTCGAGAGAATCAAACTTGAATCTGGAGCACCGATTGCTGTGCCTAGTTGGTCATGGATGGGTTACAAGAATCCCATTGAGTACCTGGATCTGCCCTTGGGAGGCGTGGATTGGACTCCGGACGAGATCGTTAGCCCTTGGGCAACGATGAGGGTTACTTCGAAACCTGTTGAGGAGAACACCGTGGCACCGCTGAAGGCTACGGCGAGGACATTCACTTTTGGAAAATCCACGGACGTTGGTTTTGATATCAGTTACGATGCGGCGAAGCCAACTGCTGTAGAAGAGAAAAGTTTGCGGTGCGTGGTGCTGGGGAGAGACAGGACAAGATTTCCGCGTGACGACACGACTCACTATGTCCTGGTGCTTAAACCGGTCACATCTGCTACTGGAGATAAAGAGAGCATATACGAGAGAGCGGGTGCTGGCTCCATGTCGGGGCGCTTTATTGACTGGCGGGTCGATGAACAGTCAGCAAAGGTGGTTGTACGATGATCGTTTCATGTTGAACGAACGGAGGACATGCACCATTTTCTCATATATTTCATTTATTGGTAGTACGTAATACTGGAAGGGAGTGGTAACTACGATTTGCAAATTCTGTTTCCACTTGTGGTCAGGAAACTAGGCGTTTTATGACTTTTGCGCTCTGAAAGTTCAGGCTGTACCATTTTTAGATAGGAGGAAAACAGTTCGAATAGCTTTTGTATTATGCGCTGGGTGATAGACCATTATTCAGTCGTTACAATGTTCTCGTACAAGCAGACTTTTAAATAGAAATGTAGTAAATCATAGTAGCCGGTACAGCGGGCTGAAGGAAAAGGAAAAAGGCTGCAGGCTCCGAGGACAGCAAATGTAGCTGCACACAGCTGCGCAAGGAGCTCTAGGTGCTCAAATTTCGAGACATTCCTGTTAAAATGATAAGGATATAGGAATTGATATTACTGAAAGATGAATGAATAGCGGAGAGACGAGCTCCACTGCCGCCGTACCCGTAGCACGTGTTTACTTTAACTTCACATCTCGCTTAGCGATGGAGGACGGAAGCGGGGCTCGGTCGGGCGGGGCACGAGTTACTATATGGCTAATAGGTAAGTATGCGGAGCCCAATTCTTGAAAAACGATAAATTCTTAGGTGGTGAAAGGTGGATTTGTGGTAATATTAAAGTGTGATGCATAAAAGACTAATGTGAAGTTGAGCAAAAGGCTACTTTCTCGGCAAAACACCACGACCAAAAAGGAGGCGAAAACCAAAAAAGACTCCTTCACTAACAACTCCATCCAACAACGAAAAAAGTAAAAGACGGCAGATATGGATAAAATGCAAAAGAGAATCAAGGTTAGATGGTAATTAATTAATTACCACCCACCCCCGACGCCCGGGGAATAGGGGCAGATCCCTTAGGCCCTTGCAATCGCTTAGGCTTAGTTCACTCATTGAAGCAACCCATTCCAACCATTACACACCCTTCTTCTCGTACTACCTACCTAGGTAGGTACGTACTGGGCTGGTTGAAGTAAAAAGGTGTTATTTCGTTAATGAAGGAGTTGTGCTTTGCATTGTTGGGCTGTGTTGCCTGGCTTGCTGAACGAACAACCTAAATATCGTAATGCGATTCACTCGGCTGGGACTAGAATTAAAAAGTTGGAGTTCATCTTCCCCGTGTTGACGTCAACCCGTACCAAGAGTAACTGCGTTCTCATCTCTGATCCAGGACCGCAACTCGTCCTCATTCACTCTTTGCATATCCTCAAACACCCATAATCTGGTATCCGAGAGATACTGCAATCTCTCTCGCATCTCCAACTTGTTCAATACAAAAATCTCTCCGACCATCACTACATACCGCTAGCTCAAAGACCGTCTCGCGTCATATACCACTTCCTGCTTTTATGTTATACATTACATTGTCACTATGCACACTTCTTCTGCAAGGAGTTGGTATTAGCAACTCGGAATTTACTTTGTTGCACGTCCTATGATAACGTGGCACGAGGATGAGAAATCCCCGCCATTGGTCGTGACATTAGATCCGCTTTCAGCATTTTAACTACACTTTCACGTTCGTAAAAGCTTAGTAGTATTAACACCTCAGAATTTGCTTTGTTGCACGTCGCACGAGGGGGTGGCATGATGCTATGATAAGAAGTCTTATTGAGTGATGACAGCAGATCCACTTCAATGTTGTTAGCTAAATGTTTATTCCACATATAGGCGAGACCAGTACATTATGGTACTCGCTTACCACACAACAACAAATTTGGGGCGCTAATTTTGTGCGTGCTGTAACAGCTGGTCCTAGCTACTCAGCAAGCTCTCGGGAGATTGTGCATCATCGAGCCCCAGAATAAGATGGCTCGGGCTGCGATCAAGATTGTGCGCACGTCTCATCAAGCCATCAAAGAGGCTTACGGCAGGAGTATGCAGATGAATCTCACGCCGCCCTCCATGGAACAGGACTTCCCACTGCTTCAGGATGGAAGTAACTACAACTTTGCCTTTCCGACTCCTGGCTCGACTGATGGGACAGGGTCATCAGTCTACGATATTGCTGCCGCTGACCAAGCTCTGTTCGAGAGATCTGCTATGCTTGTGTCTCAGACTGGTTCAATTGAGTTCGATGACGCGTGCTGGATGGGGTATCGACACATGGTTGCAAATGATGCTACGGATGCACTTGATGATCAGGGTGATATGTAATTTAGTTCAGGCTTTGCAAAAGTTCTTGTCTCAGGTACAGCTCGGAAAAAGTTTGACACAGAAGAAATTGTGAAGGTACCTCGGCCATTCTGTCGATTCCACGAGCGAATTGGATCTCAAGTTAAGAGATCGCTGGCTGGAAGATGACCCTCCATAGTCTCATGGCCTTTGTTTATCTCACAACAGAATTGTCGTCAATCCCGCTTGGATCACAATAAAATTCTTGCGAATCTTCCAAAGCGTTTCACTTAAAGGTACCAACATCAGACAATTGACCTCTGGTGTTGCAGAATCTCATTCAGCAGTGACTTAGCGAGAAGCACTTGTTTCATCCCCCTCCTACTTAAGGACTTCGGCCGATGGTCTCTTCGGCTTGAACTTCTCGGCTTAATTTGTTGAGTTTCGGCCGACGCATCTAGCTGCTGTGCTTTCCCCGATCAAGACAATCGCGAACGACGATTACCGCGGCAAAAGGGCAGTCCTCATACGTGATGATGGTTTTAGGACAAGTCGCATGGAGCTCTTTCTATCGGACTTCTGTTTACAGCACTATCGCCGAAGACCTAGTCTTGGCGTGGCAACGTGAATCCTTAGAGGCATTGCTTGACGATGTCACTTTGGTATATATATCTGTGTGCTGCCTATCTTGAGTTGTATCATTTCCGGTAAACCATCTCTCAATTATCTCTCTAAGTCTATTTAAGAATTTCATCAACTTCCCAAAATGGCTGTCTGGCTCATCACTGGTGGTTCTTCGGGATTCGGAAAGGAAATCGCGAAAGCAGCTTTGAAGCATGGAGACAAGGTCATTGCAGCTTCGCGGAATGGATCCAAGCTATCCGAGTTGAAGGGACTGGGAGCATCTCCCATCTCACTAGATGTGAATGGAACTCCAGAGGAGATCAAGGCCACCATCGCCGAAGCTCATAAGATCTATGGCACTTTTGATATTTTGGTCAACAATGCTGCATATGTTCTGGTTGGTAGTTTAACTCGACAATTCTATACTTGGTCCCAAGATCGGTTAGTACGTCTGGCCGCTTCTACTCGGGCGCTAATCACCCTCAGCTCGCCTTGACCCTTAGCAGCTCGGCATAGAATTTTTTTGCCACACAAACCACAAACCCTGTACCTTCTCATACCTTCTCAACATCCCACGTCGCGACTCAAGCTATGCCGCCATCCCAGCAGCTACCATTTACAGATGAGGACTGTAACCTCCCCAGCCAAGAACGCTTGAATCTTCTGGAGCGCTTACAAATTTCGCTTGGCGATATACCCCCGCATTTTTGGGCAGCATGCCATCTCTGTGATATTCAAAAGCTAGCATTATTGGTACAAACTGCTGAGCTTAATCCGAATATTATCTGCATAGCTGCTGGTCAAACCTATACAATGGTAGCGAACTATAAGAGAAGTACTATTAGACTCAGTTACAACACATAGCTAACATCTAACAGGGAATCAATCTATCCCAGGGTCAGCTTCAACTGCAACAATACCACGGTCATCACCAATCCTTCATAGACTACAATCATCACTATCAAGACCTCCTTCATCTTCTTCATAAGGATCGCCACAAGACCCAAATACTCCGCCAACCAAAAGGCAAAAAACCTCTTCCACTCGCTCCAAATTAGCACGCAATAGTGTAAGTTTAAAATACACTCCTTACCACTTTAAAAAGCTATTACTAATATATTACAAGCAGCAAGACGAGACAACTCTCGCTGTGTACTTACTGGCACCAGGGCTATTCAAGTTGCTTATATCTATCCCTTCTGTCTCTTAACTAAAGAAGAGAATACGTTTAGCAAACGGCATGTCTTTTAGCGCATACTAAGGAACTTTTGGCCCGAGGAAAAGATCACCACTTGGGAAGCAGCAATTTTCCCAAATGGCTTAGAGGAACGCGGTCTCGAAACAGCCAAAAACATAATTACTCTTTCAGCGAATACCCATATCCTTTGGAATAAAGGAGCATTTGCTCTTAAACCAATCTCTATTTCCAAGGATAATACAACCCTAACGATCCAATTCTTTTGGCAAGCCAAACACCCCCAGGTTATGCCAACAATTAACCTCACTACTACACCACTGTCAACTAGAAATCTTAAGAGTAATAACAAAACCCGTCTAATCGACTGCCGCCAATCCAAAGACCGCCGTATTAAATCTGGCGACCTCTTCGAGTTAATAACCAATGATCCAGAAGCAAGACCATTGCCAAGTATGGCGCTACTAGAAATGCAGTGGTTCCTCCAACGAGTTATGGGTATGGCAAGCGCTGCAGACGAGTTGGAAGACTCCGAATACCATTTCTTAGACAATAGTTTGTGTAACTAGGGGGCCTATAATGATGGGAATACTATTAGCAATCTAGGGGAATTTGATGAGGATGAAGGTGATATCAGCAATCTGGGACTCGATGAAGGTAGAGATGAATCCTTTCTGTCTAATATTACCAGTCTGTTAAACCCTATTATACCAAATAACTCTGGTGTACTTTCTTCTATTAATCCATTTAAGCATTATACAAAGAAGATGGAGAAGGTGAAGGAAAGGTTTAGAAATGAAGCTGTTATGTAGCATGTAGTATAAATTCCAAAGATTGCTTCTCCGGGCTAAAGAGCTAAGAGCAAACCTTATGATAGGTCAGTAAATAGATACGAAATAAATGATTATATAAAAAGTTGGCCTTGTATGCTTGTATAGACTAAGTTGCATATTTTTCGTAAGCGTTGAACAAATTTAGCACCAGCCGCGGATAACCCATTGGAATCCAAAATCGGCCCTGGCAGGGATAAAACTCAACTGGAAAACCGGGTCAGAAGGGGCCCAACCAGGCCCCCAGGGAGCCAAACTGGGTTCTAATAATAGTGCCCAGGGTATGCGGCTGCTCAGTGCATAGCTCAGGGGTGCTCACCCTCGGCTCAGGTTAAAGCAGCGGCTGCTCACGTCCAGAGACTAAAACGTAACCAGCAAAAGAAAAAGTCGAGTATGACTATACTAGTAGTATCGAGGAGACGAGGTATGATCAAGATCTTTTTCAATAAAATCTGTCTGGCCTGAAGCTTAGTGTCACAGTGATCACGAAGTGCGTGCTCAATTCAACACCAATGTTTTCGGTCCCTTGTCCGTGATCCGCTCAGTTCTCCCTTTCATGAGAGCCAAAAGATCCGGTGTGATCGCCAACATCGGCTCTCTTGGTGGATATGCATCCTTCGCCGGGTCAGGATACTACTGTTCCTCGAAGTTTGCTCTCGCCGGACTGACAGAATCTCTGCGGGCGGAGGTAGGTCCTCTCGGTATCCAAGCGACTGTTATCGAGCCTGTATATTTCCGAACTAGCTTGCTCCAGGCTGATATCGATGGAAAGACTGTTGCGGCTGCTAGCATTGACGCTTACAAGTCTACCATGGAGAGGGTGAAGGGTCAGATGGATTCTTATGATGGAAAGCAGCCTGGAGACCCGGCTCTTGGTGCTCAGATTATCGTGGAGGCGTTGACGGGAACTGGACGCGCAGCGGGGAAGACTCTCCCAGCCAGACTTCTGCTTGGAAGTGATAGTGTGCCGTTTGTGGCGATCATTCTGGAGAGACAGAACAAAGAGGTGGATGAATGGAAAGGGCTTGTTGTCACGACGGATCACGCGCAGTGATGACGACGTATAGTTAAGTTGTTAAAAACGATGTCTCCCCATGGAAGAGCCAACAGCTTGAAACGTCTCCTTTCATCTTCGTAGGGGCGAGTGAACTTTAGCTTACATTTCACATACGTGTGCGATAGTGTTATTTTCTGGTACTTTGACTAGACGTTGAGTTTTATGTGGTCAAGTGGCTGAATACGTGAAAATCATTCAGGTGTGAAATGAGACGATCTGTGGCAAAGAGGCAGTTGCTCGTCCCCAACTTCACAATTTCCGACCAGAAATAGTGCGCACATTCCTCTATGATTGCTATGTTTCCTCTACTTCCTTCGATGGGATTTCTATCTGCTTCCGTAGAAACCACCAGCCCTTCATTCTAGAAGTAGTGAACTTTGGCGAATAATCCGCCGAACTTATCTTGCGCGGTTCAATATTTCACTCCACTGCTGCTTACCTACAGTACCAAGGGGTTGAACTTCTTTCGCTTCCGTTGTAATAATATGAGAGCATCCGACTGTGTGCTTGAATGCTCTCCATAGAATAAGAGGTAGCTGTTCTAGTTCGCAATAAGAATAATGTCAGGTCTCAGAATGAACGGATTGTGCGGGGTAATGCAATTGGCATAGCCTATGAACGGACACTATATGTTGCACAACCTATTCGACCCCGTCTCCCCAGACGAATTACTCACTTGAACAAATCTGAGGTCTCCGGGAACTTCTTGAACGTGGTAGGCTCTTCGTCCATCAACGCTAGACTCGGTGCCAAGCTTTGGCCTTGAAAGTATCCAGGTTTCTGAATGAACAAATGACTTTCCAACATATGAGCAGCTAAAAATGAAGGCAAGGCCGAGGTGTATTGTTCCTCTGTGACTTGAACAAAGTCTGCCTTCTTGCCTATGACCTCTGAGAAAGTCTCCACCATCTGCGCGGGTGTGTAGTAGTCTACAGCTCCCAAGACTCTCTCACCAAGCAGCTTCTCGCGATTATTGATGATGGCAGTGACGAATTTTCCTATTCTCAGAGATAAGTGAAAGGCGTCATATTGGAGTTTAACAGAGAAGTTACCAGTATCTGCAGCTGCGTCCAGTAGCGGAAACTTCGTATCAGCACCGACTGGGTATGCGAGGGTGTATGAGCCATCCTCGTTCTTGTTGAACTGCTGTCCATAATTCGACATGTAGTATCCTGCCTGAAAAAATGTGGGAGGAACGCCGATGCTGCGTATATATTCTTCGATCTCGGTTTTGCCGTCGAAATGGGCCACATTCTTGAAGGCTCCATCTGTGGCCTTTGTGACACTGGGAAGAGAGGAGAAAATGAGGTGGGAGATTCCGGCAGCTTTCGCTTCATCCGCGACTGTCTTTCCCTGGGCTATCTCTTGCTTGACATCCATCGTTTCCCAGAAGTTGGTCACGAGGAATATTGTATGGCTGTCTTTGATGGCAGCAGCCACTGAGGTAGGCAAGGACAAGTCACCCTAGAAGTCAGAGCCACAAAGTAAGCTTTCTGCATCAGCTTGAGAAAATGTCGTCGGCATTTACCTTTACGACTTCGACGCCGAGGTTTGTCAATGCAACCGCAGCTGGCTTCGTGATAGCTCTTGTAACTCCTCGGATCTTGAATTGTTTTGACAGCGTTGAGCTGGCAAGAAGACTTCTGATTACGGACCCTCCCTGATTACCAGTGGCACCAAATACAGTGTTGATTCGAGACATGGCATAAGTCGATTGATGCAATGTACTTGGAAGATTCAGTGGAGTGTGGAGATGAGATGATGAGACGACGAGAATAATGGAATGTGAAAAGATGCGACAAAAGACACCCTTCCCGGTACTATATACTCTGACCTTGACCCGGACAACAAAGACAGATTGAAGCTGCTGATACATTCCTGAATATCGCCGACGAGGCAGTCGTGTATTATCCGAGACTTGTAGGTGACAAAACCACCCCAGTCGGCGATGCCAAAACGCCCAAATCGCATATTTTGGGTGTGCATAGTCTCGGACTTGACAACGATCGCTTACATTTCTTTCCCGATTGATCAAATTGAGGCGTAGCGTTAAGAAAAGTGGGTACCATGAAGCAGCGGATTCCCGATCAACTCTGTACAGAAGACCATGCAGTAGATTTGATTTCCAAAGGCCTGCGACGTAGTCTTCTGAGTTCAACCCAAGCTGACCACAAACACGACGTGCGAGACCGGAGATGGCCACAAGTTTATCCGATTGAACAGTGAGGGAGCAGGAGGAATATTTCTCGACAAGAGAGGCCCAGTTTTTATGTACCCACGTACGATCCGGATCTTGTGCCTCGCTGGTCCCGGGGTATGGAGTGACTTTCTTTAGTTCTCCATCTTCGCCAACTGAGTCTGGAGGGAGAATCTCGGCAGCTCTTTCTCGGCAGCACTCCCAAAACACTTGATTAAACGAGAAGTGCACAATTCTTGGTGCAAGTACTCGCTCTTGAACTACCCAAGCCCTGTTTCCCAGAGGTGTGGCGTCAACTTCCCGGTGCCACACTCGATCCTCATAGCAAATGGCCTCTGTTAACGCACCATCGTTGTCGGTCATTTGAATGATGCAAGGACTTGCTGAGGCATCATTTGACTGCTTGAAGAGTCCACCATCACCGTTTTTGGAATAAGTTGCTGCGATGTTAAGATGACCCAGAGCATAGACACTGCCCATCATCGAAGATTCCTGTATCCAATCGTCGTGGGAGTCTTGAATGATGCAAAGTGAGTCGATCCAGAGATATTTGAATCCCAGGGCAAAGGTCAACTCGACGGCATCTTTGAAAGTCTGGGATAGACTTCCGAATGGCACGTTGTCTGTGTATGAAAGGTGGGTTTCCGCTGTGAGGCGAATGAAATCTGAACTCCCCCAACAGTGACTCAGTGTCACATACGCAGCATCCATTTCAGCTTCAGTGCTATCAATCACGCGTACTCGCCACTGTCCAGCGGACTTGGTGATTTCAAGGAGGCGTGTCGGCATTCTCCTTTCCTTCGACGTGAGCGTCCATGAGTCCCGACACGTGCTATGCTCTTCGCAGCAAGTTCCTAGCCATGTCTTGATCTGATGGAGAGATTCTTTGCTGATTGTATGGGATTTAATGTTCCGTCTTGCCATGATGTTGTTCTTTTCTTGAATATTCTATCTCTGTCAGATATAAATCTTTGCAACCAGATCTGGAAAATGGAATTCCTACGAGATGTGAAATACAAAATTTCCTGAAGAATTTGTTCATCCCAAAATCGTCATTCGTTTTTGTCGGCCAGATACAAACACTTGCCATGTTCTTGCCTGCACTGTCTCGAAATCGATACATTTCGGCCAGAATCATACTTGTTGATTGCACTATGTTACGTATCCCTCCCGGTAATAGGTAACAACTTATACAATCCTTGTGAGACGTCTATACACGGTGCAAAAACCTTTGGTTGCAATATGTATTTCGTTGAAGTCTAA
>JAFJYG010000600.1:0-33826 GCA_017366145.1 Cadophora sp. M221
CTATCCTCACGCTCTCTTCAATAGGACACAGATTTTACAACCCATACTTTGAACTCTGTCACCATACTCGCATTGGAATATATTCACACATGCGGCGTGGTACATGAACCGGTACTGCACCGACACTTTTTGAGATATGTAAAGATTATCCCCATTTATAGTAATAGTACACTTATTAAATATAATGGTTTTAATAAAAAATAGTACTTATATTAACTTTATTAAAAAACCGGCCTTAATAATCTCATTTTACTTTCTTACTAAGAAGTTCTTATTCCTTAGAATCAAAGTATTATTTATTTGTATGCCTACGACTTTAAATTCATGACTTTCTTTAGTGCTAATTAGCAAGCATAAGTCGTATATTAAAGTCTTTATTTATAAGTTCTTTACATAATATTTAAAATATATGTTAAATTAATAATTTCTAAACTTAAGTATATTGTATAATGGTAGCACTATTATGAATATTATGTTAGGAGGAAAATCTCTTGCGATTTCTTTTGATGGCTATGCAAAAATGTTTCAAAGAAGCCTTGTCTTCGCCTGAACATAAGCCTAAGTGATGTCCCTAATAACCAACTAGAATTTGGACTGGTTTTGAAGGCGATTAAAATGCTTAACAGCAGCGGCCAAAAATATAAGCAATTATTAATTAAATTATTAGATTAATAAAAACTAAGTTAGGATTTCCCTTTTCTCTTTGTTGTTAAAGTATTAAATTACTAGTTTTAACTTCTCGTATGAAGCTAAAGTCTTTTTGTTTTTGACTTTATTTACCATTCTTAACTTAAAGATACGATGGCTTTTTACTTTAAGGTTGTTTTTATAAATGGGCACAAAAATACTCCTTTTAATAAGTGCTTTGTATTTCGTCCTTTGGGATTGCTAAAATAATAGTCTTAGTGTTATAATTTTTCCCTTAGCACAAAGTTTAATTAATAGCTTTTAATTTTTAGTTTTCTTCTTAATTAAAAATACTTTAGTATTATAATTATTATTAATAGTTAGCAAGTTTAGAATATATTTTGTATATGAAATTTTAATAGCAATTTAAGGTGAATTTAGTGCTATTTTAATGAGGTTTTTAATTAAGAGTTTTAAATAATTCTTATGAATATTCTTTGATAAGTTTTCTTTTTGTTATTTAATACCAAAGGTATTTGTTTTAAAAAAGCAAACTATTATTAATTTAAATGTTTATACTTGTTTATTTCTTATGTTAACTTAGTATAATTTGCCTTTTATACCTAAGAAATCGTAAGGTTTTGTTTACTCTTTGCTTTCTTAATGTACTAAAACTAAGTTCATAATACAAAGATTATAAATATAAGTAGTTTCGAGGCCGTTTTAGGTAGCCAACGCATTATTAATTTTGCGAGCGGCATTAACTTTTCGCACTTTTTTTATAGCTTTTTTAATTATAACTGCTTTTTGCTTAATTAACGGATTTGAGGGGTCTAGTTTCGTTAACCTGGGGTATGCTTTAAATACAAGTAATGTAAGAATTAGCCTATTAAGGCCAGCTGTGTTGTTCACTACTTTGATTATCATTTGCAATTTCTCCTTGTTACTTAATTCAAGGTGCTTTTTAGTAATAATTTCATAAGCATAGCAAAGTGGTTAATAATAGCGCTTTACTTTACTAATTGAATGGTATGCTTCTACTAGTACTAGCTTAGGAGTACTGCTCATAGATTTGAGGGCATTTTGAAATTCCTTCGAATTGAAGTTGGTTTCATAGTTATATACTACGAAGTTAAGCGGCTTAAGATATGTGTTTAATTATGCTGACTTGAATACGTTGAAAGTGGCTTGAGCTGTCGCCGAACCGGGCATCTTTCGAAGTAGTTTCGCCGTATTAAAACTAGTTGCTTTATTTACAATGTGAAGTGCGTACTACTTACTAAACATCGCTATATTAACGTAAACTGTATAATTAAAGTTTATATTGTTTTTTAGCTTAAAGCAAAATTTGTGTAAAGTGTTTGCGTGTTTCTAATAGTGCTTATATATCTTTTTAACTCTTAATATAATCTTCAAATTATACTCATGGCTAGCTTAATTTAGTAGGTATTATAAACGTTTCACTAAAGGGTGTTTAAAACGCTTATAAAGCTAATGTATTTTTAATTTAGTTAAGTGGCACGTATTTATTATTCTTATAAAAGTATTTAGTAATTAATAATATTAATTCAAAAGAAGCTATAAATGCTCATGTTTTCGCATAATTAAGTGCTTTTTATTGCTTTAAATCAAGACATTGCGTAGGTTATTATAATGCGCATTTAGTGTATTTAGCTGCTATAAGCAAATTAGAAATGAAATATTTGCGTTTATAATTTAGAAGTTTATTTCTTTAGCTAAGGTGTTAATTGTAGCGACTTCTAAGGATAGTCGCGAACTAGCTTTGAATGTAATCTGACTTTGGCCCGCTTAGCTGATATTAAACTTAATATCTTAAATTTACTGCAGTGCTTACAACTAGTTAAGTCCTTTAGTATTTTTATTTAATGCCCTTGTGTTAATTAGTAGGCTTTGAAAGAATTAGTTTATTTATTGCGTAATGTAAGCGCTGCTAAGAGCAGGCTTTTTAATTTTGCTCTTTAAGATGTGTATAGCTTTTCTCTCTTTAAGTTGCCTTATGACTTCTCGCGCATTGTATTGCGCGTTACTTATTATAAATACAATTATGAAGTTTGCAATTTCCTTACTTTTATTGTTATTAGAATTCTCTAATAAGCTCTTAATATTTATTAAAGTATTTAAATTTGTATTTTTATAACCTTTCAAATAATGTTTAAATGTGGTTTGATTTTAGTTTAAATTAAAGTTTACTTCCTTAGCATAAGCTAAGTAGCTTTTAAAGGTCTTATTCGTGGCTTTTATTTTTTTAGCCTTGCGCGCCGCAAAGTACCTAGCCTTAGATACTATTTATTTCTTCTTAAAGTAACAACTACTATGGCAATTAGTCTTCTTGCAAATGATACAACTTGTGTAGCTTAGCCTAGGCTAAAATTTGTTTCTACGCTTGTTTTTATTTAAAAATTTCATTTTGCGATTAAAGTAATATACTACTTCTTTAGTGGCATAAGACTAGTAGCGATTCGGATTAAATTTGATGTGCTTTTGCGATCCCGATTCATAAGCAATTTTAACACTAATAGCAACTTAAAGACTATTCATTAACGTAAGGAAAGTAAAAGGTGCCCTAAATAAAGCCATTTTAAAAAGTAAGTTTTTTAATACTCCTTGCATAAGCTTATTACGAAGTGTTTTGTTGTTTCGCATGTTGTTATTCTCAACTAAATACTTTGCAGCTTTTTCCTAAAGTTCTTTAATTAAGTTAATAGCGACTTTCCTTTTTAGTAAGGCTTCTCTTAAAATAATAAAAAAGTCACACTAAACCATTAGCTAAGAAACTTATTAGCTCTTTTCTTAGTCTCAAAATAGCCGCGAGTCGCCTTAATAAGCTTATTAAATAAGTATTTCTTATTTTAAAGGTATTAAGAGTAATAAAAATTAGCTTCGTTTCGTAGTATTAACAAAAAGGCTTGATTTTAAACTGTGGTTTTAATTAATACTCGCTAATATAAGTTGGCGAAGATGTGGAGTTTCTTATCTAAGTAATCCTTGTCTTCGCTGTACTAAAGCTTTTTAGTATACATCTTAGTAAGATTTACTAATGATTTTGTTTAGTTCGAGGTTAATGAATTCATAATATATCATAATCATCAAGTTGGCTTTGTATGTGGTTTGGTAGTTTTAGGACCCTTAAATAATAGTAATAACTTGTCTTGTAAGTGTACTACTAATATTAAAGTAGGGTTTAGTAGTGCATAGTTATTTAATCTTTACGAGTAGAGATTATTAAGGGGATTTCTTCTAAGAGTAAATAAGAACTTTTTCTTTAGAATTATAAGTAAAGTCATATTATATAAATCCTTGGCCTTATTTCCCTTAGTAGGGGAAATTCTTAGTAATTCTAATAGCTAAATCGTCTTCATAGGCTTTGTTTTTGCTTCTTTCAAAGAAGTATTTTTCTCCACGAAATAAATGGCCACTTTTAACTAGTATTATAAAAACATTAGGGGCCAAATATTTTAAAGTATTAGTAAAATTAATAGTAGTAAGCGAAAAAATAAGTCGCGAATATCATTTGGTACTAATTTGAGGTAGTTTTGAATTTGCATTTTCACTTAGTCTTTTAGCTATACATTTTCCTTAGCTTATACTACCTTTATTAAAGCATTTGCTATTTTTATTTCCTTTACTTATTGTATAAACACACTTAATGCTTGTAAGTTGTTTTTAAGGTATATATGTTTCGTAACCTTAATTATCTTAAAGTTGTTTGCTATTTAATCCTTAAAATACTTTCAAAAGTCCTAAAAAAGAAATTCTCTTTTAAAATAGTTATCGCAAAAGACCTCACAAAACCTTTGCAAGTATACTATTACGTTTCTTATGAAAATTAAACTAAAATTTAACGTTTCCCTAAGTGTAGTTGTATTATTAATTATTTCTAAAGTTAATTTTAGCTTTTATGTGCAATTTAAAGTATTTGCTATTATATCGAATATAATTTGTACGTAATTTAGTAGGTTCTTGGATATGTTTCTTAAAAGGTTTAAAGTTTTGAATTTAAGTATATTAAATTAATAATCTTCGTAAAGTAAGTATTAATATTATTATAGCTTTCTTAACGTGCTTCAAGTATTAAGGCGAGTCTTAGGGGAAAATTTTAATTAATCTCATTAAATCTAGCCTTTACATAAGTGCCCTATTAAAGATATAATAAAGTACTCTAAAGTTTATTATTAATTTTACTTTATAGCCTAAGACCTTTTTTATTTATGATAAGGTTGATAATACAAGCTTACTACTAATTAGTGTTAATATAGTATTAGTTTATGTACTACGCTGCATGTGTAAATATATTTCAATGCGAGTATAATGACAAAGTTTAAAGTATAAGTTGTAAAATCTATGTTCTATTAAAGAGAGCGTAAGAATAGCTAGTATATATAAGAGCTTGGAAAGCCACCGAACCCAATACGAACCCTCACCGACATTAGCTTGGCAGGGATATGACCTCTTGGTCTCAGCCTAATCCTTGGTCCTAGAGAAAGTACGTTCTTGCAGGGGCCTGTAGATCAACAGTTTCACAAAAAAGGGTTTTAAGAACGTGCAAGCTATTTCATTTGTTTGTGTAAAAAACTAATTTATTATGTGTTTATTATTAATAAAGTATAACTTGTAGTGTTTTAAAGAGCGCGCTACTTGTATACGCCAAAGAAAAGAGCTATAATCAATGCCATTAGTGAGCTTAATTAAAAGGTTAAGAATCTTCTTAATGCAAATAGTAATTAATATAGCAAAGAAGCAAGAGAGAAAATAGTAAGGGTTTTAATAATGCAAAGTGTATCATTTGCGGTAATTATCTTTACTATTATTATTCTTATTATTTGGTTCTCTACTAGAACCAGGTGTAAAAGCACGCCGTGCTTTGCTTTTGTTTTTAAGAGACTCAAAGGCAGGAGTTTCCTTAATAGTATGATGAAGAAAAGAGTCGTCACTTTGAAAGATTATAAATCTGCTAGCGAAGCTATGTACAAGCACTTCGTATAGTTATCATTAACGAAGAGCCTCTCTTAACTGCGCTAATTATTACGAACCTACTCGATAAGGGGTATGTTACGAACCTAACTCGTAGGCGTATCACGTGTGTCTTGGCCCTGAGGCTCGGCAGGCTCGCTTGCACAGAGAAGCCAAGACTCAGTAGAAAACACGAGACTGAGAGTCACGTGGGAGATCCTAGGATCTTGGGGGATCTTTGAGATCCAAGAATCCAAGAGAATCCAAAGGCATAAAGAGTTTTAAATAAAACTGGCACGTTTGCTATTAGATAAAAGCTTTGTGCTCAACTTAAAATAGTATTTTTACTTATACTTAGTTATTATTTTTAATTGTACGTAATACACTTACTTCTTAATTATCTAAGATTAACTCCACACACTTAGTGTTTGCATTAAGTGAATATTGCGATTGTAATACTTTAAGCATTTTTTCGTTAAAAGTACCGACTTACGTACAACATATTTATCAAAGGATTTGCGTTTATAAAGGCGTTGGTAGTCGTGCCTTTACCAACTATTTTTAACCACAAGCTTGTTTCAAAGCTTACAACACTTAACAATTATTATAAGAATTAACACAAGCTTAAAGCCTACTTAACTTAAGTTAAACTTTACATAGGGTTTAACGATTACTAATTTGCTACCAAAACCAACTAAGTCTTATGAGTAGTGTTTTTTCTTAAAGAGGCAGTATTTCATTAAATCAAGACCTTTTTGATTAATTATATTAAGAACAAAACCTTTAAGAGAAAAGTTTTATAAGTAATAATCTTTAAGTTTAAGAAAATCTTTTAAATCTTTAAGAAATTTAAAAAACGCATTAACTACATCTTTAGCAATATTAACTAAAAACAAATTGTAAAATGTTAAATCTAAAACCTTAAGTAAAATAGCGCGGCTACTACTTATACTACTCTTTTTTAGTAGTACACTAATTAAATCAATTAAAACAACAAAGCACTTAAGGCTTAGTACTATAAAGAATTAAAAAATAAAATAAAAAATAAAATTATTAAGTTTAATACTTTAAACAACTTATAAGAACTTATTAAAATAATTATTAAGATTAACAATTGCAATTATAAGCAAATCTTAAAGAAAAAAAGCTAGTACTACTTAGGAAAATATATGCATTAAGGCTAAGAATTAAAAAAACTCTTTTATACTTAAAAATTAAAATTAAATGCAATGCACCAAAAGAAAAAGTTATTTCAAAAAAAGCCACGCAACGGCAAACTACCTAAAGAAGTTATAAACTAGTATCAACGAAATAAGCTGTGCTTTAAATATAGCTTACCAAGTCACATAGCCAGCTCTTACTAACAAAACACTAAGTAGCAAGAAAGCCTAGCCAAGAATAGTTAATTATTATACACTATGAATTGCAACGGTTATAATACTATCAACTTGGCTAAACCTTTAAAAAAATAACTTAATGCTATGTATTAACACATGACTTTAAACAAGCTAAAGGGAGCTCACATTCATACTCAACTCAAAGAAGCTTTAAATAATAAGGAAATTAAGCAACTAGCAAAAGAACTCTAAGAGCTCAACATTAAGAATCCACCACCAAAATTCTTTAAATAAGCCACGAAGCCCAAGGAATTCAGCGCAACAAGCGTAGGCAGCGAAGAGAGTGTAATTAAGTATATAATCGCTCAGGAAAAACTCAAGGGTATTCAAATTAATGGCTTAAGTTATTAAGAACTTAAGACAAACTCTAAGGGTAAGGGGGTAGCCTGGACTTCAGAGCCCAGGCCACCTAGTCCTCAACTATAAAACCATTGTACGGCGAAATCTGAGAGATTACTCAATAAAAGAACCGCCCAGCGCTAAACATTAGCAGTTGTTATTAAATAAATATAATTACACGCGTAACTTATAAGAAACTAAGCGCTATTGCAAGCAAAGGACCTCAGTAGGGAAAACGCTATAAGGTAGTTTACAAAGACTATTAATAAATCTATTAAAAGCAAATTAAGTATAAGGATGTGCTAGGCATATACCTCCAGGTAATTCCAAGAGAATACGTACCAGTACTTAATGTGCCATACCAACTGGAAGTAGAGTCGCAATGGGAAATCTTAGCAAAAGGAAGGAGAACACGCATGTGGGTCGATGTCACCAATGAGCTACGAAGCTATTATGAACATTACGATCCCAACAACCACGAAGAACTGAGAACCTTCCATGTCTATGACATACTCTGCACCACGCCCAAACGGAGATCATGGAGAAATGTTCTCACTAGCCACGTACACTACGAGTACTTCGAGGCCAGGCAACTGGCCGCCATGGGCGACCAACATTTAACATTAGAAGTCAACATCAAGGGAGTAAAGCTCAAGGCGATGGTGAACTCTAGGGCGCAAAGGAACTTCATAGCTCTTGCTATTGTACTCCAATACTTATTACCAACCAAAGTCAAAGCGGACGGGTACAAGCTGGTACTCGCTAATGGAGGACTTGCCGCGCAAGGCCTGATTAATGTGCAGACAAAGCTAGTCCACATGAAAATTAGCAAATACTTCAAGTATATCCAATTTGATGTCACGAAAATTAGGAAACACAATATTATCTTAGGACTACTATGAATAAAAAAGTACAACTTTAATATTAACTAAAATACACTACAAGTGTAGTTTGATAATTGTACAACTTGCTTTTAAAACAAAGCCAAAGTAAGACGCCTTTAAGAAGTTAGTGCTATTTTTAAAAATAAAACAAAACACTAAGAATAAGATTTAAAATGAAATGTATTAGTAGCATACGCATAGTTTGCGGTACTATTTCACGAGGAAAAAGGCAAAAAGGCCTTACCAAAACACTAAGACTATGATTATTAAATTAAGTTAATTAATAATACTAAGTTAATTTTCTAATTATTGTAAAAGTATTTAGTAATAAACTTAATAATAATTAAGCAATATATTAATAAGAATATAGCCAAAAGCTTCATTTAAGAGTTCAAATTCTCATAAGAATTTAATGTTTTTTTTTGCAAAAAAAAAGAACGGCGAATAAAAAATGTGCATTAACTATAAGCAGCTAAATAACGCTACTAAGAAGAATTAATACGTATTATTATTAGTTAAGAAGCTAAGGGACAAACTTAGCGAAGCCAATATCTTCACTTAACTTAACTTGCAAGAAGCGTATAACTTCGTAAGAATAGCTAAAAAGGAAGAACAAAAAATAGCATTTTGCATACGTTTTAATTATTACAAGTATACAATTATACCCTTTAAACTAATTAATAATATTTTAAAGCAATACTTAAATGTAACTTGTATTTACTACTTAAATAATATTTTAATTTATTTTAAAATAAAGAAGCAGCATATGAAAAACATAATCACTATTCTTAAGAAACTAAAGGCAATATATATGCTTTTCAAACCAAAGAAATGCCATTTTTATGTAAACAAGGTCGTGTTTCTTAGCTATGTAGTTATTATTATTAAATTAATTATAAATCTTAAAAAAATTAAAGCAATTGTTAAATAAATTAAACTTATAAACGTTAAGAAAATATAATTATTTCTTAGATTTGCTAATTTTTATAAGCAATTTATTAAAAGTTATTTGAAAATTACTAAGCTACTTACAAAGTTAACTTACAAAGATAAGAAGTTTTACTAAATAAACAAAACCAATTGAGCTTTTAAAGCTTTAAAGAACGCCTTCACTAAGAAGCTAGTGCTTATTGTCTTTACACCTAATAAGAAAATACAAGTGAAAACAAATTCTTTAGATTACGCTATTAAGGCCATACTTAGTTAGCTTGGCGAGAACAAGAGATAGCAATTAGTTGCATACTACTCGCGGAAATTATTACTAGCAAAACTTAATTATAATATATATAATAAGGAATTGCCAGCAATTATAAACGTAATACGTAAGTAAAGAGTTTATTTTAAGGGCGCCGCTTACAAAGTACAAATTCTAATAAATTATAAAAATCTTATTTACTTTACTATTACTAAAAAACTAAATTAATAATAAGTTTGATAGTATAAAATACTTTTTATAATTAAACTTTAAATTTCTTATATTAAGAGAATAAAAAATACTAAGGCCAATGCTTTTAGCTAAAAACTAAAGTATTTCGAGAACAAAACACATGAATTACACATCGTACTTAAGCAAAATGGCGACTTATTAGTGGTTAATTACAAGCAGCTAGCAGCGATTAGCCGACTAATATTTAAGAAAATCTAAAAAAAATACGCCAACGACTTGGTTGTAGCCAAATAAAAGAAATAATTAAGCGAAGAATTCTTCTTTTTCTTAAACGAAATTCTTTTATATTAAGAATAAGTTTATGTTCTCATCGAGAACAAGACTAATCTCGTTAAATAATAACATAAGGCACTTGCTCATAAACATTAGGGGATAGCTAAGACGTTGTTAAGGCTTTCTCGAGAATACTATTTTCTAAGCATAAAAAAAGTAGTTAAGAACGTAGTATTATTATGCGATATATGCATCCAAAACAAGGCAAACCACTATGCTTTGTATAAGCTTATGAAATCGCTAGCAATACCACTACGCCTATGAAAGTCAATTGCATTAGACTTCGTAATTAAACTACTACTTTCAACGAACTTAATTACAAGAATCAAATACAACTTAATTTATGTAGTTACAAATAAGTTCACAAAGTACGCGTACATAGTATTAGTACTAGGAACCTAAAGCGCGCCTTAAATAGCGTAGATATTCCTTAAGATAATTTTTGCAAATTACAAAATACCAAATGAAGTTATTTTAAACAAAAATAAGCTTTTTACTTCAAAGTTTTAAAAAACCTTAATAATACTTCTTAAGATAAAACAAAAGATATTAATAGTGTTTTACTTACAAATAAATACATAAACAAAATAAATTAATTAAATAATAAAAACATATTTCCACTATTATATTAATTATAAATAAAACAATTAAATTTAATTACTTTTACTTACTTAGTTTGCGTACAATAGCGCAAATTAGAAAACCATTGAAGTATTGCTATTTTACGCGAATTATAAGTATAACCTAATGGTATATAACACACCAATTGCGAGTCAAAGAACCGCGTAAGAAGTTATGCTTTAAGAAGATAAATTGAAGCAGTTGTACAAGGAATTATTTAATGATATTTTATTTATTGCATGCAAATTAACTATTTATTATAATAAAAAGCGTAATATAAGACTAATACTAAAAAAAGGGAATAAGATTTACTTACTTAAAAAAAATATTGCAATTAAATAATTAAGTTATAAATTAAATCATAAGAAGTTAAAACTATTTAAAATTACAAAAGTTAAAAAACTAATTAATTTTTAATTAGCACTTTTAAAGATCATAAATATTTACTTAGTATTTCATATATTTCTTTTTAAATTAGCATCACCAAAAGCATTGGCTACTCTTATCACAGAAATTTAATTAATTAACTTAAACACTAAGTACAAAGTAAAAATTATTTTTAATTATTAGTACTTTTGTAATATTATTAAGTATTTAATTAAATAAAAAGAGTACTTATAATTAAAAAATACTTAGAAACTTAAATTTAACTTTTATTGCTTTAAGCTACTTACTAATTACTATTAATAAGACTAATAAAAGCTCAGAAAGTAATATCCCTAAAGTCTAATAATATCTTATTAAACAAAAAAAACCCAAAAGAATTGCCAGCGAAAAATGGCGTAGGCGAGCAAACAGCAGAAGCTTTCTTCTTCCTTGCCGCCGCCTCACGCGCCTTCGCCTCTTCTAATTCATTTATACTCTTCAAACCACAATGGAGCATTTTGGCCCCTTATTTCTTTAAGAACTTGCGCTAACGCGCAAGGTGGTTTAAACGACCTTTGGCCGCAAGCATAGCCTTCGCGTACTGCTTACGGGCCCTGCGCTTCGTAGCACGCGCAGCACGCTCTTTCTTCTTCAACTTTTGTTTTGCTTTCTCTAGAGCTTCTTAGTTGCTTATTGCAAGTATCTCAACATTACATTTCTTTCTAAGATAAATACATTTTAAGTAATAAGTCGAGGCGCTCGTGAAAAATACAATGCACATTTTCCTAGCCTTTTTATATAATAAATAAGCTATGGTTTTAATTTTAGGAATTTTAATTTAATAAGTAAAAAGTAAATATTTATAAATTTTCTTATTTAAGTTAAATAGTATAATAAATTTTTTTTTTATAAGTTATTATTAATATTTTTTTTAGTATATTTAAATGTAAAAACTACGCTAAGTAGAAAAAAAAATAGTATTACGAACTTAACTTATAAGCGTATTACGTGTGTCTTGGCCCTAAGGCTTAGCAAGCTTATTTGCACAAAGAAGCCAAGACTTAATAAGAAACACAAAACTAAGGGTTACGTAGAGAATCTTAAGATTTTAGGAAATCTTTAAGATTTAAAAATTTAAGAGAATTTAAAAGCATAAAAGGTTTTATATAAAACTAGTACATTTACTATTAAATAAAAGCTTTGTACTTAACTTAAAATAATATCTTTATTTATACTTAATTACTATTTTTAATTATATGTAATATACTTACTTCTTAATTATTTAAAATTAACTTTACACACTTAGTGTTTGCATTAAGTGAACATTGCGATCGTAACAAGGTATCACGCGCGTTCTGGCCCTGAGGCTTGGCAGCTCCGCTGCATAAAGAAGCCAAGATATGAATTAAATCACGTGATGAATTACGATGACTCGTAGTGATTTATAGTGATTTGGATCCTTGAGAATTATAATAATTTAAGAGAATTTATAATATGAAGAGTTTTATATAAGACTAATACGTTTGCTATTAAATAAAAGCTTTATGCTTAACTTAAAATAATATTTTTACTTATACTTAGTTATTATTTTTAATCGTACGTAATACACCTACTTCTTAATTATTTGAAATTAATCTTGCACACTTAGTATTTGCATTAAGTAAATATTATAATCGTAATACTTTAAGCATTTTTTTGTTAAAAGTATCGACTTATGTACAATATATTTACCAAAGGATTTGCATTTACTAAGGCGTTAGTAATCATATTTCTACTAATTACTTTTAATTATAAGCTTGTTTCAAAGCTTGCAGCACTTAATAACTATTATAAGAATTAATACAAGCTTAAAGTCTACTTAACCTAAGTTAAACTTTACATAAGATTTAATAATCATTAGTTTGCTACCAAAACCAATCAAGTTTTATAAGCGGTGTTTTTTCTTAAAGAGGTAGCATTCTATTAAATCTGTTGGTACGCAAGGAACTGCTTGTGCCGAGGTTCTTCAGAAGTAGGCCTGAGGCGATACGGACCTGTCTCGAACCTCCTTCGGAGGGGTATACATGTATATATAAACCACCTTCAGCACTTCTTAAAAGAGCCAGACTTTACAACCATACCATACTTTTGACTGATTGTTTTACTGCACTTGTGTATTTAATATATCAACGAACGCTTAGTGCTTTCTTACTGGTACTGCACCGACACTAATCAGTGGTCTACTTTGTACCACAAACAGCAAGGTCTCAAACTAAAGAGTTACTCTTTGAAAAACGTAAGACAGCTTCATTGCTATTTCTTGTAAGGCTCCTCTTAGCCGTACGTTATACAGCAGACAAAGCATTTTTAAGCAACTATTACTTTTCAAAAGAGATTGTACAAAGATTTTTAGTGTTTATTACGCATTCTTAACAATCTTTGAAACCACCCAAAATCAACACCAATATTATGTTAAATTTAGGGAACCATTTAAAACTAACTTCTAATACGAAAAAGGCGAAAACTCAAGCACTAATTTAGAAACAACTTAGCAAAAAACCCCTAATAGAATTAACGGCCAAGTTAAACGCATATATTAATTAATTTTTATATTTTTATTGCAACAAGCAAAGGGATAAGGACATAGTATTTATTAACTTTTAAATCTTCTTTAAAAAATAAACAACTAACACTTTTACTAAGCTTACTAAGAAGATGTAATATAAGCTTCGCAATAAACTTAAATATAGTAGCATCTTTATACACAAAGGAAAAAGAAAATCAATTGCTAAGGCACTATTAAATGCGTTAAAAGCAAATAAAAACATTTAGCCAAATAAATAATTAAAACTTCAACACCAAGGGGCCTCTAAAACAGCTTTGGTTTTCTCTCAAAGAACAACACCCCAAACTCAACATATAAACTAAGGCTCACTAATTTCCCTTAAGGCTAATTACCAAACTTAAATGAAAACGCCACTACTTAGAGTAGTAATACGCAACAATATCAAGCCAATCTCGCCTAAACTAAGGGTCTCAATTAATCTAAAGTTGAAAATCCTTGAAACTAAAGACTTGTACAATGCGAACTCACCAGGGCATCGCCTAATCTCACCACTAGTGCCAATCAAACGAGAAAGCGCGTATACGCCAAGCTGAGAATTCGTTGTCTTTGCACCACCATGAAGGGAGACCAACAACCCACTGCCAGACTCAAACCCTTTCCCCCCAGTCCGACCGAGAGATGCCTCGCTTTCGCCATTTTTGACTTGAACCACTACCAAATTACATTCGGTGCCAAATCGAATGGGACTACAACCTAAGTTAATACAACCCTCGTGGTTTTTGCAAAGTTCATTATCGCCAAAACAGTCCAAGGCACTAGCTATTCTCGCGAAGTTGTACAGCAAGAAACTTATGTACAGTAAAGAGAGAGATCACTTAAATAAAAAGCTCCACATCTTCGCAAAGCTTTGTCAAAGGGCCGGCTTAGACTTCTCTATTTGGAACAGGGCATATTCAACTATGCTTCGAAACGAAGCGGCTTCGTACTACTATTGGTACCTTCAAAATAAGCTTTTCTTGTTCAACGAGCTTGTTAAGACTACTTGTGCTCATTTTAAGACGAAGAAACGTATAGCCAAGTTCCTAGGCCATTGATTTACTTTAACATTTGCAATATTCAAAACAAAACTACACCAAAAAGAGAAATTAGTTCTAGCACAACTTAAGAGGTATACTAAAAAGCTCCAAAGCATATAACTTAACCTAAAGAATAATAATATGCAAAACAATAAGACCCTGCGTGATAAGCTACTACAAGGTATTTCCGGTGATCCACTCTTTAAAATGATGCTCTTCAAGGCCCTTACAACTTTTCCTACTCTCATAAATAGCTTACGTTTTGCGGCTGGAGTAAAATCAACTCATGATCCGGGATCACGGCACCACAATACTACTTCGTATTGTTACTAAGCCTACATAGCAAAGAATAATAATCGTGCGTATTATTTCAATAAAAAAATAAAGTTCTCTTATGGTAATAAGCGTGAAGACTTCTTTAAGGCTAAGGCAAGCTATTCAAGGTGCATCGTATGCCAAAAGAAGAATTGCCATAGTAATCGCCATTTTAAAGACAAAAAGGTAGCTTTTAAAGCTCGCTACTTTGCGAACCATAAAGCAAAAGAAATCAAGCCAATAAACAAATCATTTAAGACTTACATTGCGTACGTAAAAGGAAACAAACTAAAGATAAATTAAAACCAAACTCACGTTGAGAATATATTTGACGGCAATAATAACAACACTTTATTAAATAATAGTCAATTTATACACAACAGCAATAATAAGAGCAACATAAGATTTACGCATTTCACGATTGTATTTATAGTAAGCAGCGCAAAGTACAACGCACGAGAAGTCTTAAAGCAGCTTGAAGAACGCAAAGCTTACCATGTCTTAGCGTCAATAGTCAAACCACCCTTATCTAACGCCTTTACTACGCAATAAATCAATTGATTTTTCCAAGGCCTATTAATTAATACTAGCGCATCAAATCGCAACACAAGAGGCCTTAATCAACTTAAAGCTTTACAACGAATTCAAGATGTAAAGCTTAATACTAGTTATTTAAGCTAAAATCAGATCACATTCAAAGCCAATTTGAGATCTTCGCTTAGTACTGCAATCATTAAAACACCTATAAGACCCATGAAATTTACTATTGTAAATATAAATATACTATTTTTAATGTGCCTACAGCAGCTTAACTAGCTAAATGCACACTACAACAACTTGCGCAATATATTAATTTAAGGAAACAAAAAGCACTTAATTATGCGCAAAAAGAAACACTCATAGCTTCTCTTAAACAAAACCAACCGACTATTGAAACCCTTTACCACTATAATTAATTCATGCCACCTCACGAAAACAAAAATTTAACGCCTTCATAAGCGATTTAAATATTCTTTGGTGCGGCGTTTACAGCACCTACTAAATCAAGCCAATTATAAATCTAATTTCAATATTATGAAGCAAGTTAAAAAGATATGCAAGCACTGCTAATTACATGCAAATACTCTTTATTGCTTTAAGTTCAAATTGCAAGACAATATTAACTTTAATCACACAATTTACGTTGATATTGCGCAGTTTAAAGAAAAGTATACTCTTCATATTATTAATAAGGCCACCGGCTTTAGTGCGGCGAAGTTCCTTCGAAAGGCCCCCGGTTCGACTACGTTTTGAGAAGTATTCAACACCTTTAAGTTCGTGTGAATAAATACTTATATTAGGCCACCTAACTTTACTATTTACAATTACGAAACCAATTTCAATTCTAAGAAGTTTTAAAGCTCGCTGCGATTAGTGGAAAGTACGCCTAAACTTGTCCCTATAAAGGCTCATTATTTAATTAGTAAAGTAAAAAGATATTATTATTCACTTTGTTAAGCATATGAAATTATTACTTTCAAGCAACTAAGCTTACAAAACAATATGCAACTTCAAATAACTATTAAATTAGTAAATAATATAGCAAGACCTAATAAGTTGATTCCAATATTACTAGTCTTTAGCGCATACCCCAGAATTACAAAAATAAACCCACCAAATTCGTTCGTTAAGCAGCGCGCTATTGCCATTAAGAAGGCTATGCGAGAAGTGCGTAAGATTCACGCTGCTCATAAAGTCAACAATGCGCTTGCAACCCAAAACGGCCCCAAAACAACTCATATTTATGACTTGCGGCTTAATAATCAAGTCCTAATTTGAAGGGAAAAGAAGGGCTAAAGAGGCCCTTATCAATTTCTAGGTATAACAAAAGAATTGTGCTTAATTTAAATGAACCATAAAACACATACATTCCAATTAACATTAATATGTTTATTCAAAACAAACAACTTTAATCAAAAAGAAAACTTCCTAAAGAATTCTATTAATTTTACTTTTAATTTAAAATCACCATAAAACCAATCTTAATTAGCCTTCAAATCGCCACCAAAACAAGCCCAATTTAAATTAGCTATGAAAATCCCATTTGCAAAACCTATTCCTAGTATCCTTATCTTTACTAATGAAAAGCTAAACGCTTTTTTATATGTTTTTATTAATAATCAAAATAAAACGTATATAATTTCAAAAGCCAAAGCTTTCTTAATAAAAAAAAAGTAGTGAGATTATAATCTTTCTCTTAAGTTGCGATTTAAGGGCAAAATTACCACGAAAAGGCTACCCTTTGAGAAGTCCCACCAAATCAAGTACGAAGCTTTCATGGCTCGAGGGGTATTTGTTTTAATTCATAAAAGCAACTCCAAAATCAAAGGCTATTGAATCTTCAAATTTAAAATAGTAAACAAAGTCAAGAGCAAGAAAATATTAACTTCATATAAGAAATTAAGACTAGTAATTTAATGCTTTAATAACAAGAAAAAGCAAAAAATCCTAACTTAATTTCTAATAATCTAAAGGTTAAGCTAGTAATTACTTATTTTTTTAACCGCAGCCGTTACACATTTGAATTACCCCTAAAGTGGATTTGAGTTAAGATTGGCAATCCGAGATATTACCCAAGCCTACATACAAGCAGTCACCAAACTTTTATGAGGCATATTTGCATAGCCACCAAAAGAAATTGCAAATAAATTCGCTAAAGGCATTGTATTTATAATTATGCTTTTACTATACAATATATCAAAGTTAAAAAACCATTGGTTTAATACATATTATAAGCACTATGTGAAGAAACTACAAATAAAAACTTTTACTTACGACTCTTACTTGCTAATTACAACTAAAAATAATTAGGAGTTTGAAATAGTAGGAATGCAAACTAATAATACATTAATTCTTAGAAACAACAACTTTTTGGCCTAAGAGTAGCAGCATATTATTAATGCCGGATTTCTAACTAAGCCAACACAAGTCCTTAACGCCTCTAAACCCCTTACGTTTAATGGGTGCACTATTACCATAAACGGAAATAACTTATACATATCGCAAAAGGGATAAGGAACGCGCTTAGGGCTAATTGACGTTGCCAAAAACAACTATAAGAAGACCTACATAAAACAACGCGCTCGTGGAGCTTATATTGCGACTATTTGTTAGCCAAAAGCCGCATTTAATTTTTCCGTGGCAGCTCAATATCAAGACCTTACGACGAAAAAAGTCAAGGCTTTTAATTTACGCATTTAATAGCAAATGAACAACCCTCAAAGGGGACTATGGTATACTCCAATTAATCTTCGTAACGCTAAGGTCTACGTCTTTATCGACGAATTCTTCGCCAATAATAAAGACTTGAGTTCTCAAATTGATTTTGTAATTATTATTAGAACCAAAACGAAAAGGATTTAAAGAGAACTTAAAGATAAACCGAAGGATATGGAATTTAATTTTTACGATAATATTATTCATACCAGCTTAACAAAATGCAAGAGAGTTACCAAAGCCGTACTCGCTTTGGAACTGTATGCTATGGTAGCTAGCGTAGATATATTAATCTCTATAGCAATAACCGTTAATCAAGTTATTAATAAGCTAGGTATTTCTTAGCTGCCAACTATCGTTTGTACAAACTTGCTTTCGCTGTATAAGTGCATTATTAAGCTTGGCACTACCAAGAAAAAACATTTAATAATTAATATAATGTTAATTCGCCAATCATACAAACAACAAGAGCTTACAAAGATGCAATAAATTAATAAGAATCAAAACCTAGCGAACGCCATAATAAAAAGCAACTCAAATAAGGCTCTTTAATAGTTAATTAACACAAATCGCCTAACGATTAAAATAAAAGGTTAAGTTTAGTGGCTTATTGCAATCAATTCAAACTAGTAACAAAGGGGTATTAAGCTTTTAAGTTCTTTTCTTATGTTTTTGTACTTATTATTTCACACTCATTTTACTACTTTTCTTTATGTTTATTTAAAAAGCAAAAAAACAAGAAAGCAATTAGATTTTCTTAAAAACTACCTTTTAATTTAAGGCACCATTACATTTCCTTAGGAGAAACCATATAAATTAGTAAAAGTAAACTCCTCATTTGGTGAGCCAAGCTTAGCACCTTCTCTCTCCTCCCCCGCGCCATAATGGCGTCTCTTCGCCGCAAAGGCAGAACCATCACCAGTACTATCAGCAAAAGCCTTACGCTTAGCACCACCACAATGATTCAAACGACCAACAATCGCCGCAATTTTGCTAGTCTCGAGGACTAGTTTTTGCAAAGTTAAATTAATTACAATAGAGTTTTTAATACGAATTAAAAGGGTACTTACTACTTAACCTTTCGCCAATTAATAAATTTTACCTCGCAAGGCCCAAGTCTTCTTTAGCAAAGCCAAAGCCAGCGCATCCCTAGTCTTTAGTGCTTTCGCCAAAGCAACTAACAAAACCGCAGCTATCTTTTTTACGGTGGCAAAGACGGCAGCAAGCTTAACGACGTTTTTACTCTCGTTAAGAACGGCACAAATAGCTGCATTTAAGGCAGCAAACTCCAAGCCAACAAACTAAGGTAGCTACATATAAATTAGCTACAATATATATATAAACTTAGTTTGATATTGCAATTGAAATATAAAAAAAGTGAAAGTTGAAAAGATATTAGTTTTTCTTATAAGGAAGTACGGCCCCTTTTGCACAGCGCAATAGCTATATTTCTTTGAATTGGAATTATCAAAGTCACACTCGTAAGATGAGTTGGTACCCAAAGCCCAAACACACCGCACGCAATACACCCGGTGCGCAGCCTCGAGGGCGCCGGAAGGAATTAAAATAAGTACTATTTAACTATTAGCTTACTATTACTATACCAAAACAACTTCAAGTTAATTTCCTTACTTTTAATTGTTATTATTATAATTATTATTTTGCAAGGCTATTAGCAAAATCTTAATAAAGTGAATTTAGTATACTTATGATGTTAAAAAGAAGAGGTTGCTAAAAAAGGAATAATTTTTTAGGGAGATCTTTAGTCATATATAAGTGGTTTAATAATAGCAAACACTTTGGGTAAGCAATTCTCGATTTGGCGGGACTCGCAGCTAGCTCGCTTAGCTACTATTGTTTATCAATGGCCCCGGAATATTATTTCGCCGCACCTTCGGACTACTTACGAAACTAAACCGGAGTCCTCTTGTTTGCTCGGGTAATTAAGGGTTTTGCAATTATTTGGTTTTTTATTACTTTAACGTTTCTTTACGCTCTTTTATTTAATAGCTTTTTCCTTGGTATATTATGTTTTTTACTTATACTAGTATTACTTCTCTTGCGTACTTTTTACAACTATTGGAAAAGCATATTTTTCTAAAGAAAGTATTGCCGGTGTTGGTACGCAAAGAATTGCTTATGCTAAGGTTCTTTAAAAGTAGGCCTAAGGCGATATGGACCTATTTCGGACCTCCTTTGGAGGGGTATACATGTATATATAAACCACCTCTAGTACTTCTTAAAAGAGCCAGACTTTACAACCATATTATACTTTTGACTAACTATCTCACTGCACTTGCGTATTTGATATATCGACGAACGCTTGGTGCTTTCTTACCGGTACTGCACCGACAAAATCAAAACCTTTTTAATCAATTATATTAAGAACAAGACCTTTAAGGAAGAAGTCTTATAAGCAATAACCTTTAAGTTTAAGAAATTTTTTTAAACCTTTAAGGAATTCAAGAAATGCATTAATTGCGTTTTTAGCGATATTAACTAAAAACAAATTGCAAAATATTAAATTTAAAACCTTAAGCAAAATAGTATGATTATTACTTATACTACTTTCTTTTAATAGTACACTAATTAAATTAGCTAAAATAACAAAGCACTTAAGGCTTAGTATTATAAGAAGTTAAAAAATAAAGTAAAAAATAAAATTACTAAGTTTAATACTTTAAACAACTTATAAAAACTTATTAAAATAATTATTAAAATTAATAATTATAATTATAAGCAAACCCTAAAGAAAAAAAATTAATACCACTTAAAAAAATATATATATTAAAACTAAGAACTAAAAAAACCTTTTTACGCTTAAGAAATAAAATTAAATGCAATGCATTAAAAAAAGAAGTTATTTTAAGAAAAGCCACGCAACAACGAACTACCTAAAGAAGTTATAAACTAGCATTAACAAAACAAGCTGTGCTTCGAATGCGGCCTACCAAGTCACATAACCAATTTTTATTAACAAAACGCTAAGCAGTGAGAAAGCCTAGCTAAGGATGAATAATCGTTGTACGCCATGGGCCGCGATAATTACAACACCACCAACTTGGCCAAACCTTTAAAGAGACAGCTTAATGCTATGTATTGATACATGACTTTAAACGAGCTAAAGAAGGCTTATATTCACACCCAACTTAAGGAAGCCTTGAATAGTAAGGAAGTTAAGCAGCTAGCAAAAGAACTTTAAGAGCTTAACATTAAGAATTTACTATTAAAATCCTTTAAATAGGCCACGAAGCCCGAGAAGTCTAGCGCGATAAGCGTAGGCAGCAAAGAAAGTAATACTAAGTATATAATTACTTAAGAAGAACTTAAAAGTATTTAAATTAATAGCCTAGGTTATTAAAAACTTGAAACAAACTTTAAGAGTAAGGGGGTAGCTTAAACTTCAAAGCCCGGGCCACTTAGTCCTTAACTTATAAGACTATTATACAATAAGATTTGGAAAGTTACTTAATAAAAAAACAACTTAATATTAAATATTAGTAGTTATTATTAAACAAATATAATTACATGCGTAACTTATAAAAAGCTAAGCGCTATTACAAGCAAAAAACCTTAGTAAAGAGAATATTATAAGGTAATTTATAAAGACTATTAATAAATTAAATGAAAGTAAATTAAGTATAAGAGCGTGCTAAGCACGTATCTCCAAGTAATTCCAAAAGAATACGTACTAATACTTAATATGCAAAAGCAACTGAAAACAAGATCGCGGTAAGAGATCGTGGCGAAAAAAAGAAAAACGCGCATGTGAATCAATATCATAAATAAGCTAAGAAGCTACTACGAGCACTATGACCCAAATAACTACGAGAAGTTGAGATCTTTTTATGTTTACAATGTACTTTACACTACGCTTAAATGGAGATTATAAAGAAATGTTCTTATTAGCCAAGTATATTACAAATACTTTAAGACTAGACAATTGACTACCACAAGCAATTAGCATTTAATATTGGAAGTTAATATTAAGAGAATGAAGCTTAAGGCAATGATGAACTCTAAGGCATAAGGGAACTTCATAGCTTTTGCTATTATACTTCAACACTTATTGCCAACCAAAGTCAAGGAAAACAAGTACAAGCTGGTACTCGCCAACAAAGGACTTGCCGCGCAAGGCCTAATTAATATACAAACAAAGCTAGTTCACATAGGAATTAGTGAATACTTTAAGTATATTTAGTTTAATGTTACGAAAATCGGGAAATATAATATTATCTTAAGACTATTATGAATGAAAAAACACAACTCTAATATTAATTAGAATATATTATAAGTGCGATTTAATAATTATACAACTTGCTTTTAAAATAAAGCCAAAGTAAAACGCCTTTAAAAAGTTAGCGCTATCTTTAAGAACAAAATTAAACACCAAGAACAAAGTTTAAAGCAAGACGTACTAGTAGCGTACGCATAGTTTGTAGTATTATTTTACAAAGAAAAAGGCAAAAAGGCTTTACCAAAACATTAAAATTATAATTATTAAATTAAATTAGTTGATAATACTAAGCTAATCTTTTAATTATTACGAGAGTATTTGGCAATAAACTTAATAATAATTAAGTAATATATTAACGAAAATGTAGTTAAAAGCTTTATTTGAGAATCCAAATTCTCGTAAGGATTTAATATTCTTTTTGCAAAGAAAAAAAATAATAAATAAAAAATGTGCATCAACTACTAATAGCTAAACAATACTACAAAAAAGAATTAATACGCACTATTATTAGCTAAGAAACTAAGAAACAAACGCAGCGAAGCTAAGATCTTTACTCAATTAGACTTGCAAGAAGCGTACAACCTCGTGAAAATAACTAAAGGGAAAAAACAAAAAACAATATTTCGCACACGTTTTAGTTACTACGAGTACACGATTATGCTCTTTAAACTAATTAACGCACTTACCACATTTTAACATTTAATTAATAATATCTTAAGGTAATATTTGAACGTAATTTGCATTTGCTACTTAAATAATATTTTAGTTTATTTTAAGACAAAGGAATAGCACGTAAAAAACATAATCACTATTCTTAAAAAACTAAAGGCAATATATATGCTTCTTAAGCCAAAGAAATGCTATTTCTATGTAAATAAGGTTGTATTTCTTAGCTATGTAATCACCACCACTAAATTGATTATAAATCCTAAAAAGATTAAAGCAATTATCAAATAAATTGAACTTATAATTGTTAAAAAAGTACAATTATTTCTTAGATTTGCTAACTTTTATAAGCAATTTATTAAAGGCTATTTGAAAATCGCCGAGCTACTTACGAAGTTAACTTATAAAGATAAGAAGTTTTATTAAACGAACTAGGCTAATAAAGCTTTTAAAGCTTTAAAGAACGCCTTTACTAAAAAGCCAATGCTTATTGTCTTTACACCAAACAAAGAAATACAAGTAAAAACGAATTCTTTGAATTACGTTATTAGAGCCGTACTTAGCTAGCTAAGCGAGGATAAAAGTGTAACGTTCTTGCCGTTCGCGAGTACTATGCGTACAAGCTCGTTGAATTGGTATTAGCTATGAAGTAAAGTCACAAGACAATCTGATTTTTTATAAGAATAAAAACGTTACAAGCAATAATAAACTGTAAGATAAACTTGCTATATGAATTTGAGCACGAAGCTTTACTACCTAAGAAACTATTGTGTTTATATAGAACCTTTGCTTGGCGTGCGAGCCGTGCTAGTGTTACGAACCTAACTCGCAGGCGTATCACGTGTGTCTTGGCCTTGAGGCTCGGCAGGCTCGCCTGCACAAAGAAGCCAAAACACAGCAGGAAACACGAGACTAAGGGTTATGTGATGAATCTTAGGATTCTAAGGGATTTTTAAGATTTAAGGATTTATAAGGATTTAAAGGCATAAAGGGTTTTATATAAGACTAGCACATTTGCTATTAAATAAAAGCTTTGTGCTTAACTTAAAATAATATCTTTACTTATACTTAGTTATTATTTTTAATTGTACGTAATATACTTACTTTTTAATTATTTAAAATTAATCTTACACACTTAGTATTTGCATTAAGTAAATATTATAATTATAACACTTTAAGTACTTTTTTGTTAAAAGTATCGACTTACGTATAATATGTTTATTAAAGGATTCGCGTTTATAAAGGCGTTAATAACTATGCCTTTACTAACCACCTTTAATTATAAGCTTATTTCAAAGCTTGCAGTACTTAATAATTATTACGAGGACTAATACAAGCTTAAAGCCTACTTAACTTAAGTTAAACTTTACATAAGGTTTAATAATTATTAGTTTGCTATTAAAATTAACTAAGTTTTATAAGTGGTGTTTTTTCTCAAAGGGGTAGTATTTTATTAAATTAAAACCTTTTTAATTAATTATATTAAAAATAAGACCTTTAAGAGAAAAGTCTTACGAGCAATAACTTTTAAGTTTAAAAATCTTTTTTAAACCTTTAAGAAATTTAAGAAATGCATTAATTATATCTTTAGTAATATTAACTAAAAACAAATTGCAAAATATTAAATTCAAAATCTTAAGCAAAATGGCGCGGCTATTGCTTATACTACTTTCTTTTAGTAGTATATTAATTAAACTAACTAAAATAACAAAGCACTTAAGGCTTAGTATTATAAAAAATTAAAAAATAAAGTAAAAAATAAAATTACTAAGTTTAATACTTTAAATAATTTATAAGAACTTATTAAAATAATTATTAAAATTAATAATTATAACTACAAGTAAACCCTAAAGAAAAAAGGCTAATACCGCTTAAGAGAATATATGCATTAAGGCTAAGAATTAAAAAAACCCTTTTACGCTTAAGAAATAAAATTAAATGCAATGCATTAAAAAAAGAAGTTATTTTAAAAAAAGCCACGCAACAACAAGCTACTTAAGGAAGTTATAAACTAGTATTAACAAAACAAGCTGTGCTTTAAATACGACCTACTTGGTTACATAGCCAGCTTTTACCAACAAAACACTAAGCAACAAAAAAGCTTAGCTAAGAATAGTTAATTGTTATACGCTATAAGCCGCGATAATTACGATATTATCAACTTGGCTAAAACCCCAAAAAGACAGCTTAATACTATGTATTAATATATGACTTTGGATAAGCTAAAGGGGGCTTATATCCACACTCAACTTAAGGAAGCCTCAAGCGGTGAGGAAGTTGAGCAACTAGTCGAAGAACTTTGAGAGCTTAACATTAAGAATCCACCACCAGAATTCTTTAAATAAGCCACTGTTACGGACCTAGCTCGTAGGCGTATCACGTGTGTCTTGGCCCTGAGGCTCGGCAGGCTCGCCTGCACAAAGAAGCCAAGACTTAGCAGGAAACACGGGACTGAGAATTACGTGAGGAATCCTGGGATTTTAGGGGATCTTCGAGATTTAAGGATCCAAAGGAATTTAATAGCATGAAGAGTTTTATATAAGATTGGCACGTTTGCTATTAGATAAAAGCTTTGTGCTTAACTTAAAATAGTATTTTTACTCATACTTAGTTATTATCTTTAATTATATGTAATACATTTACTTTTTAATTATCTAAGATTAAACTTGCACACTTAGTGTTTGCATTGAGTGAACATTGCAATTATAATACTTTAAGTACTTTCTCATTAAAAGTACCGACTTACGTACGATATATCTACTAAAGGATTTGTATTTATAAAGGCGTTAATAGCTGTGCCTTCACCAACTACCTTTGATTATAAGCTTGTTTCAAAACTCGCAGTACTTGACAACTATCACGAGAACTAATACAAGCTTGAAGCCTACTTAACTCAAGTTAAGCTTTACATAGGGTTCAACGGTTACTAGTTTGCCACCGAAATCAATTAAGTCCTATGAGCAGTGTCCTTCCTCAAAGGGGCAGTATTTCATTGAATTGAGACCTTTTTGACTAACTATATTAAAAATAAAACCTTTAAGGGAGAAGTTTTACGAGCAATGACCTTTGAGTTTAAGAAGATCTTTCAAACCTTTAAGGGATTCAAGGAACGCATTAATTGCGTCTTTGGCAACATCAACTAAAAACGAACCGCAAAACGTTAAATCCAAAACCTTAAGCAAAATAGCACGGCTACTACTTATACTGCTCTTTTTTAGCAGTACGCCAATTAAACCAGTTGAAACAACGAAGCACTTAAGGCTTAGTACTACAAGGGATTAAAAAATAAAGTAAAAAATGAGATTACTAGGTTTAATGCTTCAAACGACTTATAAGAACTTATTAAAATAGCTATTAAGATTAATAATCGCAACTATAAGCGAACCCTAGAGAAAAAAGGCTAGTACCGCTTAAAAGAACATATGTATTAAGGCTAAGGATTAAAGAAACCCTTTTACTTTCGGGAGATGGAATTAAATGCAATACACCAAAAGAAGAAGTTATTTTAAGAAAAGCCATGTAATGGCGAATTACCTAAAGAAGTTATGAACTAGCGTTGACGAGACAAATTGTGCTTTAAATATGGCCTTCCGAGTCACATGGCCAGCTTTTACCGACAAAAGAAACTAGAAAACAGCGGCAATTAACAAGTTAACATTATAACCCAAGGCAACTATAACACAATTAAAGTAGCCAAGCCGCTACCCCCAAAACAACTCAACGCCACGTATCAACATATGACTTTAGACAAGCTAAAGGAGGCTCACATTCATACCCAACTCGAGGAGGCCTCGAGCGGTGAGGAAGTCAAGCAACTAGCAAAAGAACTCTGGGAGCTTAACATCAAGAATTCACCACCAGAATCCTTCGAATGGGCCACGAAGCCCAAGGAGTTTAGCGCAATAAGCGTGGGCAGCAAAGAAAGTGTAATTGAGTATATAATCGCCTAAGAAAAACTCGAGGGTATTCAAATTAATGGCCTAAGTTATTGGGAACCTAAAACAAACTTCAAGGGAGAAGAGGTAGCTTGGACTTCAAAGCTTAGGCCACCTAATTTTTAACTCATAAGACTATTATACAACGAAATTTGAGAAGTTACTTAATGAGAAAACCAATTAGCGCTGAACTTTAGTAATTATTATTAAATAAATATAATTACACGCGTAACTTATAAGAAATTAAGTACTATTGCAAGTAAAGAACCTTAGTGGGGAAAATGCTATGAAGTAGTTTATTGGAATTACTAATGAATTTGTTGAAAGCAGATTAAGTATAAGGGCATGCTAAGCATATACCTCCAAGTAATTCCTAAAGAATATGTACTAGTACTTAATGTGCCGTACTAACTAAAAGTAAAGTCGTGGTAAGAGATCTTAGCAGAAGAAAGGAGAATACGCATGTGGGTCGACACTGCTAATGAGCTACGCAGCTACTACGAGTACTACGGCCCAGACGGCCAAGAGGAGTTGAGGACTATGCATATTTACGATATACTTTGCACTACGCCTAAACGGAGATTATAAAGAAATGTTCTTACTAGCCACGTACATTACGAGTACTTTGAAGTCAAATAGCTAGCCGCTATAAGCGACCAACATTTAACATTGGAAGTTAATATTAAGGGAGTGAAACTTAGGGCGATGGTGAACTTTGGAGCACAAGGGAACTTCATAACTCTTGTTGTTGTACTTCAATACCTATTACTAACTAAAGTCAAAGCAAACAAGTATAAGCTAATACTCGCTAACGAAGGACTTACTGCGCAAGGCTTGATTAATGTGCAAATAAAGCTAGTTTACATGGGAATTAGTAAATACTTTAAGTATATTTAGTTTAATGTTACAAAAATTAAAAAATATAATATTATCTTAGGATTACTATAAATAAAAAAGCACAACTTTAATATTAATTGAAATATATTATAAGTGCAGTTTAATAATTGTACAACTTGCTTTTAAAATAAGGCTAAAGCAAGACGCCTTTGAAAGGTTAGCGCTACTTTTAAGAACAAAATGAAATACTAAGAATAGGGTTCAAAATGAAACGTACTAGTAGTGTACGCACAATTTGCGGTATTATTTTACGAGGAAAAAAGCAAGAAGGCTTTGCCGAAACATTAGAACTACGATCATTAGATTAAGTTAATCAATGATACTAAGCTAATTTTTTAATTATTACGAGAATATTTAGTAATAAACTTAATGATAATTAAGCAATACATTAATGAGAATATAGCCAAGGGCTTTATTTAAGAGTTTAAATTCTCGTGGGGATTTAATGTTCTTTTTATAAAGAAAAAAAACGGCAAACAAAGAATATGCATTAATTATAAATAGCTAAATAATACTACTAAGAAGAATTAATACGCATTATCATTAGCCAAGGAGCTAAGGAACAAACTTAGTGAAGCTAATATTTTCACTTAGTTAAACTTACAAGAAGCGTACAACCTTATAAAGATAACTAAAGGGAAAGAACAAAAAACAATATTTTGTACACGTTTTGGTTATTACGAGTACACAATTATGCCCTTTAAATTAACTAATGCATTTGCTACATTTTAATGTTTAATTAATAATATTTTAAAGTAATACTTGGATATAACTTGCATTTACTACTTGAATAATATTTTGATTTATTCCAAGACAAAGGAATAGTACGTAAAGAACATAACCACTATTCTTGAAAAACTGAAGGCAGTATATATGCTTTTTAAACTAAAGAAATACTATTTTCATGTGAATAAGGTCGTGTTTCTTAGCTATGTAATTATCACCACTAAATTGACTATGAATCCTAAAAAAATTAAAGCAATTGTTAAATAAATTAAACTTATAAACGTTAAGAAAGTATAATTATTTTTTGAATTTACTAACTTTTACAAGCGATTTATTAAAGGTTATTTGGAAATCACTAGGCCACTTACGGAGTTAACTTACAAGAACAAGGAGTTTTGCTGGACGAAAGAAACTAATCAAGCTTTTAAGGCTTTAAAGGACGCTTTCACCAGGAAGCTAGTGCTTACTGCCTTTACACTTAACAAAGAAATACAAGTAGAAACAAATTCTTTGGATTACGCTATTAGAGCCGTACTCAGCCAGCCTGGCGAGGATAAAAGATAGCAACTAATTGCATACTACTTACGAAAACTATTACTAGTAAAACTTAATTATAATATATACAATAAAAAGTTGCTGGCAATTGTAAACGCAATACATAAGTAAAAAGTTTATCTTAAGGGCACTACTTATAAGATATAAATTCTAACGAATCATAAGAATTTCATTTACTTTACTATTATTAAGAAACTAAATTAATAATAAGTTTAGTAATATAAAACACTTTTTATAATTAAGCTTTGAATTTCTTATATTAAGGGAATAAAAAATGCTAAGGCTAACGCTCTTAATTGGAAATCAGAATATCTTGAGAACAAGACACACGAATTGCACACTATACTTAAGCAGGATAGTGACTTATTGGTGGTTAACCACAGGTAGCTAGCGGCGATTAGCTAGCTAATATTTAAGAAAATTTAAAAAAAATACGCCAACAACTTAATTATAATTAAGTAAAGAAAACAACTAAGCGAAGGATTTTTCTTTTTCTTAGGCGAAACTCTTTTATATTAAAAACAAATTTATGTCCCCACTGGGGACAGGGCTAGCCTCGTCAAATAGTAATATGAAGCACTTGCTTATAAACACCAAGAGATAGCCAAGACGCTATTAAGGCTCTCTCGGGAATACTACTTTCTAAGTATAAAAAAGGTAATCAAAAACGTGATATTGTTATGCAATACATGCATTTGAAATAAGGCAAATTACTATGCTTTGTATAAGCTTATAAAATTGCTAGTGATACTACTACGCTCATGGAAGTTAATTGCATTGGACTTCGTGGTTAAGCTATTGCTTTTAACAAATCCAATTATAAGAATTAAATACAACTCGATTTGTGTAGTCATAAATAAGTTCACGAAGTACGCGTACATAGTACTAGTACTAGAAACCTAAAGTGCGCTTTAAATGGCGCAGGTATTTCTTAGAATAATATTTGCGAATTACAAAATATTAAACGAAGTTATTTTAAATAAAAATAAGCTTTTTACCTTAAAGTTTTGAAAAACTTTGGTAGTACTTTTTAAGATAAAGCAAAAGATATTAATAGCTTTTTACTTACAAATAAATGCACAAATAAAACAAATTAATTAAATAATAAAAATATATTTTTATTATTATATTAACTATAAACAAAATAATTAAGTGCAATTACTTTTACTTGCTTAATTTGCATACAATAGCGCAAATTAGGAAACTATTGAAGTATTGCTATTTTACGCGAACTACGAGTATAACCCAATGGTATACAGCACACCAATTGCGGGTCAAGGAATCGCGCAAAAAGCCATGCTTTAAGAAGATAAACTAAAGCAATTGCATAAGAAACTATTTAATGATATTTTATTTATTGCATGCAAATTAGTTATTTACTATAATAAGAAGCGTAGCATAAGATCAACACTAAAAAAGAGGAATAAGGTTTACCTACTTAAAAAGAATATCGCGATTAAATAACTAAGTTACAAACTAAATTATAAGAAGTTAAGATTATTTAGAATTTGCAAAAGTCAAAGGACTAGTTAATTTTCAATTAGTACTTTTAAAAATTATGAATATTTATTTAGTATTTTACATATCTCTTTTTAAATTAGCACTACTAAGAGCATCGGCTGTTTTTATTATAAAAATCCAATCAATTAACTCAAACGCCAAATACGAAGTAAAAACTATTCTTAACTATTAGTACTTTTATGATATTACCAAATACTTAATTAAATAAAAAGGGTACTTATAATTAAAAAATACTTAGGAACTTAAATTTAATTTTTACTACTTTAAGCTACTTACCAATTATTATTAGCAAAACCAATAAAAGCTTAAAAAGCAGTATCCCCAAAGTTTAGTAATGCCTTATTAAATAAAAGGAAAATGAAAGAATTATCGGTAAATAGCGGCGTAGGCAGGCGAGCAATGGAAGCTTCCTTGTCTCTCTTAACGGCCTCGCGCGCCTTAGCCTCTTCCAATTTATTTATACTCTTCAAACCACAGCGAAGCATTTCGGCCCCCCGTTTCTTTAGGAACTTGCGCTATCGCGCAAGGCGGTTTAGATGACCTTTGGCCGCAAGCATGGCCTCCGCGTACTGCTCACGGGCCCGGCGCTCCGCGGCACGCGCAGCACGCTTTTCCTCCTCCAACTTTTGTTTCGCTCTCTCTAAAGCTTCTTAGTCGCCTATCGCAGGCATTTTAACATCACATTTCTTTCCAAGATGAGCGCACTCCAAATAACAAGTCGAGGCGCTCGTGGAAGACACAATGCACGTCTTTCTGGTCTTCTCGCATAATAAACAAGGCATAGTTTCAATTCCAAAGGTTTCGATTTTGCGGGCAAGAAGTAGGCATTTGCGGATTTTCTTATTCAAGTCAAATAGTATAATAAAAAAAAAACGGCCATAAGCTATCATTGATATTTCCTTTGGCATACTTAAGCGTGGGGACCACGCTAAGCAGGAAAGGGGATAGTATTACGAACCTAGCTTGTAGGCGTATCACGTGTGTCTTGGCCCTGAGGCTCGGCAGGCTCGCTTGCACAGAGAAGCCAAGACTTAGCAAGAAACACAAGACTAAGAGTTACGTAAGGAATCCTAAGATCTTAGGAAATCTTTAAGATTTAAGGATTTAAAGGGATTTAATAGTATAAAGGGTTTTATATAAGATTAGCACATTTACTATTAAATAAGAGCTTTGTGCTTAACTTAAAATAATATTTTTACTTATACTTAGTTATTGTTTTTAATTGTATGTAATACATTTACTTTTTAATTATTTAAGATTAAATTCGCACACCTAGTGTTTGCATTAAGTGAACATTGCGACCGTAACAACCACGAAGTCCAAGGAGTTTAGCGCAATAAGCGTAGGCAGCGAGGAAAGTATAACTAAGTATATAATCGCTTAGAAAGAACTCAAAGGTATTCAAATTAATAACCTAAGTTATTAAGAACCCAAGACAAACTCTAAGAATAAGGGGGTAGCTTGGACTTTAGAGCTTGGGCCACTTAGTTCTTAACTTACGAGACTATTATATGATAAAATTTAAAAGGTCACTTAATAAGAAAACCGCTTAGCGCTAAATATTAGTAATTATTATTAAACAAATATAATTATACGCGTAACTTATAAAGAATTAAGTGCTATTGTAAGCAAAAAACCTTAGTGGGAAGAATGCTATTAGGTAATTTATAAAGACTATTAATAAATTGGCTAAAAGCAAATCAAATATGAGAACGTGCTAAGCACGTATCTTTAAGTAATTTCAAGAAAATACATACTAGTACTTAATATGCAAAAACAACCAAAAGTAAGGTCGCGATAAGAAATCGTAATAAAGAGGAAAAGAACGCGCATATGAATCAATACTACAAATAAGCTAAGAAGCTACTACGAGCGCTATGACTCAAATAACCATAAGAAATTGAAATTCTTTTATGTCTTTGATATACTTTGCATCACGCTTAAACGAAGATTATAAAGAAATGTTCTCACTAGCTAAGTATATTACAAGTACTTTGAAACTAGATAATTGGCCGCTATAAGCAATTAACACTTGACATTAGAAGTCAATATTAAGAAAGTGAAGCTTAAGGCGATGATAAACTCCGAGGCACAAGGGAACTTCATAGCTTCTACTATTGTACTTTAACACTTATTGCTAACCAAAGTCAAAGCAAACAAGTACAAGCTGATACTCGCCAATAAAGAACTTATTGCGCAAGGCCTAATTAATGTGTAAAAAAAGCTAATTTACATAGGAATTAGCGAATATTTTAAGTATATTTAGTTTAATATTACGAAAATTGAAAAACACAATATCATTTTAAGACTACTATAAATAAAGAAGCATAATTTCAATATTAATTAAAATACATTACAAGTGCAATTTAATAATTGTACAACTTGCTTTTAGAATAAGACTAAAGTAAGACGCCTTTAAGAAGTTAGCGCTACTTCTAAGAATGAAACGGAATACTAAAAATAAGGTTTAAAACGAGACGTATTAGTAGCGTACGCATAGTTTGCGGTACTATTTTACGAGGAAAAAAGCGAAAAAGCTTTACTAAAACATTAAAACCACAATTATTAAATTAAGTTAATTTATAATACTAAGCTAATTTTTTAATTATTACAAGAATATTTAGTAATAAACTTAATAATAATTAAGTAATATATTAATAAGAATGTAGTTAAGGGCTTTATTTAGGAGTCTAAATTCTTGTGGGAATTTAATGTTTTCTTTGCAAAGAAAAAAAACAATAAACAAAAAATATGCATCGATTATAAGTAGCTAAATAATACTACTAAGAAAAATCAATACGCACTACCATTAGCTAAAGAACTAAAGAACAAACTTAATAAAGCTAATATTTTTACTTAACTTAACTTATAAAAAGCGTATAACCTTGTAAAAATGACTAAAAGGGAAAAACAAAAAATAACATTTTACACACGTTTTAGTTATTATAAGTACACAATTATACCCTTTAAACTAATTAATGCACTTACTACATTTTAATATTTAATTAATAATATTTTAAAGCAATACTTAAACGTAATTTGCATTTGCTGTGACGCTTGCTCTAGAAAGACAGCAATCACGTGTGACTGCGGCCTCACATTACAACAAGAGTTCTGTGAAGATAACAAGACTACCTTAGAATCTATAACTACGGAGGAAAGAAGGTCAGGAG
>JAFJYG010000601.1:0-33787 GCA_017366145.1 Cadophora sp. M221
CCCACCAACCCAATACGAATCCTAGACATTCAGGCGGACTGCAACAGCTTCAGGCCGACCTACCTGACCCCCCTTACTACCACTATTACTATCACCCACTACTCCGCCTTTCTATCAGACGAATCGTAGTGCTTGAACACCAAGAACTACCTCATCCGGCCGCTCGACCAACCACGCTCCTGGATTCTCTGACCGTCTCCTCTTCAGCATCAAGCACATAAAGAACGCTGATCCCACCCATCAAACTTCACTGATCGTCTCTCTCCATCCTTCTTACTCCGAGAAAGACAGCTCTCGACCGGACGAAACCCAACTTTCAACGGGATCTTGCATCTGATCCACGCTCCTTTGAAACGTCGAACTATTCTACTGTTGCATTCAACAGAAATTTCTTACGATTGACCGCTCATCCTTTTTTAAGCATGACTATGGCCATTGACAACCAACAACGCTTCGGCGCCATGAACTTTGACCACATGTCGTACCCAAATCCTCCTCAGTTCACCAACCCGTGGACTGGGACCTCGTCGCCCGCCCAAAACCACAACCTCTATGCCTCCTCGCACAGCTCTCACCTCCACCCAAACCTGGGGATCGATATCAAGCATGAGCAGCAAGCTCCCCGTATGAACAGCTCTGCGTCTATGGGATCATATGCCAGCGTGCCCATCAGCGCGGCATCAGCAGGTAGCCCTCTCTTGGCGGATGTATATGGCTCGCAGGATTTACTCACCATGCCCCAAGATTTGTTGAGTCCTTCTCGTTCTGTGTCTACTGGATATGGAGACAGCCACCACGCCTACTCGAGCGCTCCTTCGCCCGCTCACAACGCCTATGCACCAAATCCTACTCCCTACGACACCATGGGATATGCTCCAGCACCAGTGCGATCAACCTACGCCATCCAGCAAGATAATTCAAGACGCCTATCTCATCCGTCAGTACCCTCACATCCTTTCCCTGACATCTCGGAAGAGGTGCAGCGCCATCGCCAGAACTCCCTTATTGACTTTCATGATAGAGGACTCCAAAATGAGTCAACCCGAAGTTTCGGCGACGCCATCGACGCCAGCAGAGGCATGATTGCCATGAGCCAGAACACACAAACGCCACGCAACATTTACGAAGCACAAGGACGCGTTAGAGGATCAGGTGATGCTTATGGCTTCCCAACTACACACTCGAGCAACTCTTCGATATCGTCCTCGAGCAACTACCAAGCGTACTTTGGCGGATCTGTCGACTCTTCAGTGAGTGATTACTCGAATGCGGGTTCCGACATCGAGTCTGTTTCGTCGAGGACATTACCGAGACCATCGGGTTTGATCAACGGAGGAATGCCTCCTGCGCCATCTTCAATGATGGGTCAATTCAGCTCAAAGGTTTCCTCGAGTACACAGAAGAAGCACAAGTGCAAGGTCTGCGACAAGCGATTCACGCGACCAAGTTCCCTACAAACACATATGTACAGTCACACTGGCGAGAAGCGTAAGTTTGGAATAATTTCCATCTAAACTTGCACTAACATGGAATAGCATTCTGCTGTGAAGTTGAAGGTTGCGGACGACACTTCTCAGTTGTATCAAACTTGCGCAGACATCGCAAGGTCCACAAGGGCGAGGCTCGATCAGATGCAGGATCAGAAGATCATCACTCCGACGATTAATGACCTGCGACGACCTCCACCACTGTTTATATTTGCTTGGCTTGTGGCCTTTTTTGAACGTCCAAAAAGTCTGTCAAATTTTGCATTACGCCTCTGCAGTTTTTGTTCGATTATGTTTGCGATATCCCTCAGCGCGTGTTTGATATCCAATGTGCGGGAAAATGGCCCCTGTTTTTGCCAATACCCGGTTGTCGTTTGTGTTTTGTTTTTACAACTTCTAGATGAACTTATTCTATTCTAATACTTTCGCTGAAGAGGACATACACCTAATGTTGGTGGTCCTATGGGATATGGGAAATTCACTCGATAGAGTGTTGCTTTACAACGGCGTTGAAGGATTTGCGAATACCGTTCGTCATGTCTGTATGACTTGAGGGGACTTTGATGGATGTACACTAGTTGTCTTTGGGTCTTTTTCTTGTTCCACCCTCGTTACATATACCCCTACGGCCTGAAGAGTGAGGATAGGTTATAGCACAGACAGTCGTTACGACTAGATTAATGTTACAATACTAGAAATCATCATGGTGTCTTCAATCTTTCAGAGCATGTGTTTATTGTGAGAACGAAATTTCCCCTTTCCTTGTTTTTGGCGGGTATCACGCTCGGCCTCCACGAGTATAACTAGCTGACTGACTGAATGAATTACTGGATGACTGACTTACTGGATGGATGGACCACCATTGAATTATTCCCCGTCGGATTTCCCGACAGCGCTCCTTTTCTCTCACCCCTTTTCACATCTCAAAAAATTCACCAAAGTGCCTTTTTATTTCCTTAACCTTGCCCCCCAATGGCCCTTGGATGTCCATCCATCCACCTAGAGGTATCTTAGGCTGTTCCAACCCTCTTGAAACGAAATTACAGGTACGTTGTAATTTTCCCACCCCCTCCAACCGCACTAGCACGACATCTCCATCTCTTAATCCCATAGATAGGGCAGTGCGGTGCAAAGAACGCATATCGTTTCCTTAAGAAATACAAGTACAGTACAGGAACGGGAAATTTTATGATATCGTTCGCCGACAACGGAAGGGTAGGGCGAAGGGTAGGGCGAAGGGTAGGGCGAACTTTCACCTATGATAGGTAGGTAGATGAGGTTACTAGGTATGGATGGGTACGTGGGTATGGGTATGGGTATGGTAGATCAGATAAATGGAATCTCGTGACGAAACCGTACTCAATGAATTGACAAGACAGGATAGGTTGGGACTCGGACATGGGATAATTTGTAGAGGTCGTACCGAAAGTAAGAAGAAAAGAAGGCGAAAGATTAGGGCAAGCAGGACAAGGGCTGTCCCTCGTCGAAATGACGGCAATCCTCTTTTTCGTTCTTTTCTCGTTCTTCTCCGCCTCGGATCGGAGGTGTTGGGATAACATGAAACGCTGCCCCCCACCCCCGGCCCCTGTTGAGAACCCTTGTCCTGGTTTTTGTCCTTGCCCTGTGTGTGGATTGGGTGAGATTGGATGGAAGGGATGGAAGAGATTTCGAAGGGGTGGGCGGTGTTCTATGGATAGGATGGAATGGGATCGGATGGATTCGGTGGGGTAGAATAGCCTGAATATGTGAATAGGGACTTTTTACTTGGCGAGGCATGGGATGGATGGGATGGGATGGGGCTGCTGGGAGGGGGTGGTAGTTACTGGTCAGCGTTACACTTACATCGCGAGAGAGGAGGGGGGGAGGTGAGTGAGTGAGGCGAAATGATAATGGTGATGATGAAATTGTAAATTGCTATCTTTGACATCACAGCAAAGAGTGGTGCTTGCAGAGAACTTCTCGTAGTCAATCAATCAGATCGACTTATGAAACTAGCCAGTAAGTGTTGGAGACGATAGATGTGTGGAGGCGGAATTGTAATGTTCCCTCTTGTATGTATCGTGTGCTATTTTTGGGCCACTTCATATTCAGATTATTCAAAACACACCCCCAAAACATAGTGGTGGCCTCAACGCGATGCTTGTGGACTAACTGACAAGCTAGCTTGCCAAGAAGGATGTATCGATGCGTGTATGCAGGAGCTCCCTGTAGTTTGTGAGGGGGGATTCTAACTGTGAACTTGTGACGATGGGATAGCATCATAGCTTCGAGCAAAGAAGGGCACTACTTGCATTCAAACGGTTTTGATACGGGGACAAGACAAGACAAGACGGGGAACAAGGCGCAAGCCAGTTCAAGGCGTCCTATCCCATCCTATCCCTTCCCTCTGTTGTTCGGTCTTCCAATTGGTTATCTCGTGCTATCTATAGCCATCACATCTTCAAGTCTCCTTCTCCCTCAATTATTCCCCTCCTCCGTCATGAGGAGCAGTAAGTCTCCAAAACTAATGCAAGATGAAGCCACCACCACCACAACATCTACTCCTCACTGGCCCACTTGCAAATTCAGGGTCCAAGTCCCCAAACACTCGCGGGGCGGGATGATGCTATTATGACATTATGACGACCCTTCTGTTCCATCGTCGTCACCAATCAGGGAGTGCGAGATGGTGGAACTCGAGGAGCTGGAGAGATGTCGTCGTCGGTGGTGGGTAAGACATGAGGTCAGTGGCGTCTGCAGGCCAAGAGCGTCGGGCTGGGGGACACAGGGATCGCATCGTGAGAGTCAGTGAGCGAGTGAGCGGACGGACGGCTTGACCCGGTACGGCTATGGCTTGAGGGCCAGGGTGGTGTGGGTACTGAGGCAGAAATAAAACTTGACTTCCAGATTGACTTGACATGAGTGGCAATCGTGACTTGCAGATGGAGATGGAGATGGATAAGTCATGAAATTGGTACGAAGGGCAAGTCGCTTCGATGATTGAGCTGGACCTATCATCTCATGTGAGGCATAAGGAAGGCAGACGAAACCCTCCTTCCGCTGCAGTTACATTCTCTAGCTGTGTTGACAGCAGACGAACAAGTACGTACCTACGTACGAAATCCCGAGACATGTTACTTTCTCGTAACGTGACAATGGAATCAATCCGACCCGTATTCGAGTTCAGTTTCGCTAGATACACCCTCTTCTTCCTCAACAATGGTAGAGAAGTGAGTGAGACTGTACATTTCCCGTACGACCTCCACAGCGTGGGCCCCGAATATGTGCCTACCAACCCTCGGATTCCCAAATCCCTGGGAATGCACTGTCCTACAGACTGCAGTAGATACTTAGATTGATCTGCGACAAAGTGATCTAAAGGAGTGGTGTCTGTCTTACGTTTCGAGATTCGCGGTGATCTGTCAAACGCTCTAGCGGCATTCCAAAAACTGGGGACTGGATGCTTGGTTCTCCTCTAGCTGTTTGATCGATATGGGGATTTCCCTTTTGGAAATGTGACAGGCTGGTGGGAGGTGAAAAGAAGCGGTTCGTTCAGGGTTTCCTCCATCCACCCTTTTTACATCTCCTTTTCTTGAGAGTCGAGGTTTTCGAGAAGGAAATGCCCCTTGATGGCTAGGGATATTTGAGATATTACTTGGGCAAACATCTTCGGGTTTTTGCACACCCGTCTTGTCCAGAAGTTACATTATATGCCCCGGGCAAGCCCCTGCAGTCCCGAGTTCTTGGAAACTTAGCACCGTACTTCTCGATGGTAAGTCCCATCCGACTCAGCTTCAAACTTCCTTCAGGGGAACCTACCTAGCCAAGCATAAAACATTGGGGAAGGACGACAACGGCCTGCTCGTTGGCCGGAGCGACATCATTATGAGGCAGGAATACCCTTCCTATACTTGTTTGTGCAACGGTTGAACACGAGGAACGTGATATGGCGAGATGGAAATAAAATGCATACGTGCCTATCCTTCCGAAAGTCGCATCACAGGAATGCAGAGATCTCATCTAATCTCTTCCCAACAATGCAGGCTCCAATCGGCTATCGGAAGCGTCGCTACAGAGGTACAACTTCCGCACACAGCACATGCAGTGTATGGTTCCCCAGCAGTGAGAAGTGATCAAAGCTTTCTTCTCCTCTCACCGGCACCTTGGCTCATCGCGGTCGAGGCCAGTACGACTGACTGTCTGATGCAGATGATTGGATGATGTGCTTTTGTTGTGGTGATACAGAGATGTGGGGAAGTTATATGGTGTTGGTTGCACAACAGTGTGGTTTTGTATGCAGAGGAGGTTTGTTGGGACGGGTTGGAGTTGCCATCCCCTTCTCTCGGGGCTTGAATAGAGAGTTCGCCGACTTTGTGTATGGGCGTTGATTTGGCATTGTTGAGACAATTCGGAAGTCGTAATTTTGGCGAGCTATGTGATGTTGCACTTTCAGTTTTCGGGTTTCGGTAGGCCCAGGCGAGCTACAGCTCATGATTGAGGAGCACAGCAGGTCGATATCGCTGCCGAGGTGGAATTGGGGAAGAATCAGGTACCGTACGACTGACTATCTGATTCCATGATAGCCTATTGCATGGCCTCGCCTCATGAACCGTCTAAATCCCCCTGGTCTTTTTTGCAGTCTAGGCACCAAAGAGAGGGCCTTTGGATTGTGCATTTGACTCGCAAGTACTCTCTGAGACAGTAGAAGGTCCAGGACCAGGTCCTTGAACAAAGCTCAACGTTGGCTGGAGAATGAAGTTGTTGATGGGTAGCTGTACCCGAATTCACAGTAGATAGGACCTGTCCTCCCCCTAAGAAGTACAGGGGAATTCGGTTGTGATTAAAAATTGCTAGTCCGAGTTCAAACTAACCCAAAACGAGCAATTTTATAGGAGGAAATTTGACTAATTCTAGGCAAGACCGATAGATACTCAAGGTGTCATATCTGACAATAAGAGAGAAATATAACAATGCAGAACTTCGCAAGGCGCGCGTATGATACCTCTTTAGGAACTGTTTCCAATGTAGGTTCCAAGAAAATCTCAGCAATAAAGCTTCATCTCCCAATTCTGTGATGTGTGAGGGTGGGAAGGCGCTGCCTCGACAGTATCTAGCTGAGTGAACTGCAGTCATCAATTACACAATCGGATGCTAGGTATAGTTCTAGATCACGCCTTTTGGTGCTACCTTGATACCGGAAACCCTCATGATGAGCTTACCCTGGCTTGGAGCTTTAAGGAATGCCTGAAAAGCATAGTAGCAAAATACTGGGAAGCTTGTATATTGAAAACTGGACGGAGAAAGGGACGAATGTGGATGACAACTTACAATTGTTCTGGGCCAATTTCACGTGTAAGACCTGGGAAATTTCAGTAAAAGTCTGCAAAGAATACTTTGATTCTGGTCACCTCCTCTGCCTGCTCACACGCCCGAATTATACACTGTTCCTAATTTACACCCCAGAACGCCATTGCATGCTTTAAACCCCCAACTCAAATGAAAATTGCCAGTTCTGGTCTGTGCATCTTCTCGTCATCTAGGTTTGGGTAATATGGAACCATCGCATCAGCAACCTGGACGTAGGTGGATCGGTAGATCTTCCAGTATGGTTCGCGGACCTTTCGTGCAGGATGCATCAGACCAGCGTAAATGTAATTCATAACAATGCCCGGCCCAACTGCCATTCTGATGGCCTCGATTGCCTCGATAATGCGGTCAATAACGTGGGGACTGGTTTCGAAAAGGTTGGGCCACAATAAGTTAAGGAGATGGACCATTGCATCCTCACATCCAAGACCAACGACTCCAAGGGCACAGCTCTTGACTACTGCTGCTGCAGTCTGACGATGGACTTGATCACGATCGATAAGGGCATCCTCGAGCAAGGGAGTGACAGCGTAAACGTAATCCTTGGCCATTTCTCCAATATACTCGAAGAGAAAAGAAAGTGACTTCAAGACACCGTTCTGGACGTTCAATTCGGGTACTCGATATTCGTTCATCAACGCTGGGAGGACGGTGAAGGGCGCGCAAGTCTCGGCGACGATACCGATAGCAACTGCCGTGCACACTCGAGATTGACGTTCTTGCACACGTAGATTGTTGAGGAGTGTAGCCAAGACATCCTGGGGACCGATGGCTTTGGCGATGAATCCGAATGTGTTGTTAGCTGCTCGACGAATACCCTTCTTGTGAGCCTTGAGCATGTCAAGCAACTCAAAGCAGATTCTCATCCACTCTCTTGCATTTACACTCTCAGGACCACGGTCTGCAATACGACCGACTAAGTCTACGCAGTTTTCTTGACACTTCTCGTGTCTGTTTCGAAGGATGGGTGTAAGGCGGGGAAGTAGGTCCTTGATTGGAGGTTGCATTTGATTGATACCGACGACTGAGACGATAGATCGTAGTGCACCAAGAATAGATCCCAGGACCTCGGGGTATTCTTCCCCGAGATATTCGTAAAGCACGACACCCAGCTTAGCCATCAGAGCATCTTCGCCACATTGCTTCATAACCATCGCAACTCGGGAGATCAGATCAGCAGCTTGTTGTCGGACAGTTGCGGATTTGTTGTTGAGTCGCCAAAGAATAGTACTGACGATTTGAGGAAGGTACGGCTTGCACCGTGTCCCGAGGGCATTGACAACAGTACCAAAACCATTCAGCATAACAATGTCCTCCACACTTTGCTCTTGGAATGAATGCAAAATACCATCAATCAGTCGTTCTTCCAATCGCTCCCCGATATCTGCTGCTCCCAAGCTTGCGACGACCTTCTCGATTGTCTCCACAGTCATCTTCCGGTAAGCCTCACTTTCATCCTTGAGGTTGTTTACAATCCTCTCCACAATTTCACTGACACCAACCTTTTGACCTAAGTCAACAGTTGTCTCCACGACTTGGCGGTAGTTGCGCTTGTCCATTGCCATTCGTCGAACCCAGAAGCATTTGAAAAATTCATCAAGCAGATTTTCCTTCAAATATCCTGCTGTGACACCATCTGTACTAGCACATTGAGAAACTACCTTGAGTACAACCTTTTTCATCTCCTCATCGGGGGAAGAGAATTCTCTCAGAAGAATCTCCAGAATCTGTCCAGTATAGTAGTTGGCGAACTCTTCGTCCATCAGAGGGATGATGTACCCGACTGCTTTCAGGAACCCAGCGAGGCCTCTGCCGCGTTGGCGCCTGGCTCCGGTCCATAGGGGGTGCAAGATGTCCTCGAAGCTCTCAATACCATAAGGACTGGCTGCTTCGGCAAGGGCTGCAATAGCCAAACTCGTAACGGTCCGAACTTTGGTCTGGTCGTCGTTCAGACACCCACCAATGCAGTCGACAAGACCCTTGAGATGAGGAAGGACGGCACATCCCATCAGGATAGGGATTTGTTGAACAATCTTGACTCCGGTGTGTCTGGCCTGCCATGATTTCTTACTTCGACAGACGGCCCTCAAGAATGGAAGAAGAGCTGGGATGCCAAGAGCGGAAGCGACAACTGCAAACGCTCTTGCCGTGGTGTTTCGAACGTACTCATCAACGTGATCGATATCTGGACGCATGGTACTGATCATGTGTGCTAGACCAGCAGCCTTACTAAGGTTGGAGATAATTTCTCGGCCTTCCACTCTGGCATAGTAATCCTGGTCAATGAGCAAAGGCTCGATGACAACCAAGATCTTGTGCACGTAGGGTCGGACAAGCTCATCGAGCTTGTAGAGAACTCGATCAATGACCTTGACAAGCAAATGTCTCTCTTGATCTTCCAGAGTCTTTTCCATTAATAGAGGAAGAATTTGGTTGAAAAGGGGACCGGCGCCGAATTGGCGGGCGTTATCCGTGAGTTGACGAAGGGCTGTTTTTCGCATCGGCGGAGTACCATTCTTGACTTTCAACAGTAGTCTCATGATCTTTCGCTCTTTCAATTCCTCCACACTCATGGTGTTCTCATCGCTTCCGTCTGTGAGTTTTCCAAAATATGCCATATCCTCGGCTTTGAAGAATTGTAAATCGCCTACTCCGGGGATCTCATTTGGGAGCTGCTTGCCGCTGGTTCTTGCGCTGTCTGGATCCTGCATCATGAAACCTCCAAATCCGGCGGAGCCACCAGCTGGGGCAGGTGTAGCCATGAGCTTTTGTGCTGCAGTTCTGATGGGGGCATATCCAGGTGGAGGTTCGAGGACCGTGTATCCTTCACTTGGTAGCATTAAGTCCAATTCCTCATCAGAAAGCCAGGCATTTCGCATCGATATGTCGGTTCCGAAAGCACTTGGCATGACAGGACCTCCCATCTGTGAAGGGTGCATTGGAGTCACTAGTCCTTGGTTGCCCATCGGTGTTGCTGCGGGTGCTTGATCCCACCGGGAACGTCTTCTTGGTGTATCATCCACGGCTACACCTCCGATGCTTGGCGTCTGGTCCCATCTTGAACGCTTGGTCTTTGTTTCTTGAGGCTGCGTTGGGACATCTGTAGATTCCGAAGTAACATCCCATCGTTGCTTTCTCTTGCGACCCGCACTGACTACCTCTGTAGAGCCTGCATCCTTATTCTCCTTGTCGCTTGGGGAGCCACTGTCATCTTTGGTCAGCGTAGCCTGGTGATGAACTACCTCCCCATTTGCAGCCTTCTCTTCGATTGCTCTCTGAACACGCTCCTCCTCTCTCTCCAAATCCCTCCGGGCCATGACATCCCGGTAGCTATCGCCATCATCTGCGGCCCCAGCCTGTCGGTTTGCCGCAAAAGGATCGGCTCTTGTTGGAGTGAGAACACGGTTGAAGCGCTTCTTCTGGTAGTCGGTCTCGCGATCAGCGATGCGTGCGCTCTTCTCTCGCCCAAGGAGGATGTCCTCTTCTTCAACCCCATTGCCGTGGGCAAATTCATTCATCTGGTCCTTGGAAGCTGTGTATTGTCCCACAAGCCGCCTACTAGTATCCTCCTCCATGTCCACATCATTGTCGCCATCTGTCACAGCGATGGAAGTGTTGTAGCCTGCAAATCTGTCGCCTCCATCACGGTCGTAAAGGGTGGTATCGAAGCTGTCCGTCAGGGAGGCCTTGGTGGAGACATCAGTTCGCTGATTAGATGGATCAAACGTCTTTGATCCCTTCTTACCAGCAGAAACGGCGTTTCGCTCAGCCTGAAGCTTCCTAATCGTGTCGAAGTCGGCGTCAGACATGTTGACTTGCGATATGAGTTGCTGTTGTCTCGCCTCAAACGCGACAGGAGTTTGGTAATCGAGGAAATTTGAGGCGGCAGTGGCCAAGCCTAGTTGAGACTAGTGGTAAATGTCACGTGGCAGTGCCATTGGCTAAGTATGGTTCCTTTAAGTTCTTTGATTTACGTAGAACTGATTGCTAAACAGTACCATCCTACTGTAGGATTATTTGTTTGTGGTCTTCGTGTTCTACCCCAAGGAGTTGTAGGCTGTTGTTCTCAACCTTAGGGCTACCTAGGTACCCCATCAGGTCGACCTGACCTGGTCTTCCTCGGCAATTGGCTTGTCTGTTGATCTTCTGGGGCACAACAACTGCTCCTTCACAACTACAGAAGTAAACTATCCAACAAAGTCGCCTAGAAATAGCGAGCGGATTCGATATAGCATCCACTACATGAAAATTTCCCTGGTGAATGCCAGGTCAAAAGTGGAAATGACATGCTTAGTTCCAACAAAACACATACAGATATCAACCATGCAAAGGCTCATCAGAGCTTGCGACGTTTTGCCCTCTTTGACCTGGAAGTTTCAACCTTTACATCTTCTTTCTCATCGGTAACCTCGTCCTTCACCTCATCCATGACAAGTTCTCGCTTCACCACAACTTTTGATTCCACCCCACTTCCATCCTCTTTCTTGATTATCACCTCGTCAACACCAACCTCAACTTTGGCGGTTAATCTCTCAGAAAACGTTTTCAGGTCGGCGGCAAAAAGGACCGAGTGAGCCCATCCCGCTTCCTTGCCCCAAAGCTGCCTGAAGTGGTCTCCGACAGCATCGTACGTCGCTTTGGTGAGACTCTTGTGCTTGCCTTTGCCGAACTTGTAATCTCGTTGAGCTATCTGCCAGACGTGAGTATCCACAGGAACCGCTTCACCCCATCCAAGACCCATCAAGCAGACGCAATCAGCCACTTTCGGTCCAACGCCTTGGAGCTGAAGTAACTCCTCGTGCGCTCTTCGGTAACCTTCACGGCCTCCTTCCGGCAGTGGCTTTTGATCCGGGCTATCATCATAGGGTTCTGTATTGCACAAACTCTCTAACCAGCCTTCTGGCTTCTCTTTGGCAACCATCATTGCTGTTTTGGCAATGTATCCTGCTCGGTAGCCAAAGCCAAGTTCCCTTAAGCGTGACTCGACACCCGGGACAGCAAGAGCTTCTGGTGAAGGAAAGTCATGAATGGGCTGATCATCGATACGAGCTATCAACGGGCCATAATGCAAACACAAGTTGTTGACCTGGCATCCGTCAATAAATTCCAGCTTTCAAGTGCACAACACACTTGGGACTTACCATTTGTGATATCCTCACAATGTTATTGTTACTGCTACATATGAATCCTACAAGTGCTTCCCAGGCATCTTGCTTCAAGATGCGAACACCAGTGAATTTTGGAGCTCGCTTCTTAAAGTTGGAATCCACCAACGACCACTGCTCGTACAAAGCAGTCAGGTCAGGAAAGAGATTCAAGTAGTGCTTGAGCAAGTCCTCGGTTTGCTCGTCTTCAGCAGGCAGATCAGGAGAGGCCTTCGCTGATGGGGGCGGGGTCAATGCATGCGAGAGACTGGGCCATGTAGTTTTGTAATGCAGATGTGTGGAGTCTTGCTTGAGAGAAATTATTCGTCCGTGAAGGGCGCATGTCCTATCTGCATTTAGCCCCTGAAGCAAACCCTCAGGATCCTGGGACGCCTACCATTCATTGTCTCGGAGCTTCTTCCACCTGAAAGACTGCCCGCAACGCAGAGTTGTCTCTATACAGAGCTCTGCCAGGCTTATGGGCAGCTTGCGCCATTCAGACACACGCATGCTAGCCATTGTTGTTGAGATGTTGCAAGTTGAAGACAATTTTGAAAGTTGCCGTCTCGAGCCTCGCGAAGTGTGCAGGGATTAGGAGAACTAGCGTGAATCGAAAATCGATCGGCTGGCGTCGCAACTCCTCGACCAAAAAAATAGGCTCAACCCCAGAGCCTTGTCACAGCTCCCATTCGACCCAACCCTCCTTCAATTCAACACAGTCGGTCGATAGCAGACTTTCAATCGCTACTATGAACGGCGACAACTACTCCTCAAGAGGCATGGCACCTTCATCGTCTTCAACAAAACCCAAACAAGAGGGAGCTACTACTGACAAGCAAGCATCAACAGATTCTGGTCGGCATGGATCGTCCAGAGATTATCCTGTAAGCTCAACCAATCCTTTTATGAGGCGGAAGCTGACCATGTCTAGTCGCGCGACGACCGACGAGGAGACCGAGGGGGGAATAGAGACAGACGCCGTTCACGTTCGCCGCATGGCCATCGAGACCGAGATTCACGACCAGCTCGTCGCGACGGCGAGGTAGACTCTTACTCTACTGACCGCAACTACCGGGAGCGAGAGCGCGAAGATAGATATTCTGGTCGGGACCGACGAGGAGGCGGGGAGAGAGGCGGGGAGCGAGGTGGGGATAGAGAATGGGACAGAGACCGAGGTTCTTCGAGACGCGACGCAAGACGAGATGGTGAGGATAGACCAGCTCGGAGAGACAGAGATCTGTTTGAGGATAGAAGGGGAGGTGGAGGACGACGCGGGGGCAGAGGCGACCGTGATGGATTCGGTGGAGGACCAGACCGAGGAGACCGGCAAAAGAGCGCCAGCCCTCCACCGAAGAAGAAGGAGCCCACACCAGACTTGACGGATGTTGTCTCGATCCTAGAGCGCAAGAGACGGTTGACTCAATGGGATATTAAGCCTCCTGGATACGAGAATGTTACTGCAGAGCAAGCAAAACTCTCTGGAATGTTCCCACTTCCGGGAGCCCCAAGACAACAACCCATGGACCCGAGCAAGCTACAAGCATTCATGTCCCAACCAAGTGGCTCAGTTACCAACGCAGCTCTCAAGCCTTCCAACTCTCGCCAAGCAAAGCGCCTCCTTGTTCACAATCTCCCTCCAACGGTCACTGAGGAAGTCATTGTCAACTTTTTCAACTTGCAGCTCAATGGCCTCAATGTCATTGAAGGATCTGATCCTTGCATATCAGCCCAGATCTCAAAAGACAAGTCATTTGCCCTTCTAGAGTTCAAGCAGACTCTTGATGCCACCGTAGCTCTTGCTCTGGATGGAATTACGATGGAAGATGAGCACATGAATGGGTCTGCTTCCAATGGTGATACCAAAGGGCTATCGATCCGTCGGCCAAAGGATTATATTGTTCCTGCTGTCACAGACGAAGTCCCATATGAACCTGGCGTTATTTCGAACGTAGTTGTTGACACACAAAACAAGATCAGCATTTCCAGCATCCCGCTATACCTTACAGATGAGCAGGTCACTGAGCTTCTTGTGTCATTTGGAGAGTTGAAGGCTTTTGTTCTCGTCAAAGATAATGGCACTGAAGAGTCTCGAGTAGGTACCCCCTTGTAGTCCATTTCGAATAGCCCCTAACCCAGCACAGGGAATTGCGTTCTGCGAATATGTCGATCCGACAGCAACAGACATTGCAGTGGAGGGTCTCAATGGCATGGAACTTGGTGACAAGCATTTGAAGGTTCAAAGAGCCAGTATTGGACACACGCAAGTTTCGGGTCTCGAGATGAGCGTGAACGCGATGTCTATGCTTGCTGGTACTACATCTCAGGGCTTGGACGAAGGCCGGGTTCTACAGCTGCTCAACATGGTCACTTCTGAGGAGCTCATTGACAACGAAGATTACGAAGGTATGTAGAGCTGTGACACAAACACGCTGTGGTACTAATGGTGATATTAGAAATCTGCGAGGATGTTAAGGAAGAATGCGAGAAGTACGGCAAAGTTCTCGAAATGAAGATTCCAAGACCAACTGGTGGGAGCCGACAATCCAATGGAGTTGGTAAGATCTTTGTCAAATTCGACACACCCGAGTCTGCAGGAAAAGCTCTCCGTACTTTGGCAGGTCGAAAGTTTGCGGATCGTACTGTTGTCACGACGTACTTCTCAGAGGTGAGCATCCCTATTACATTCTGAACGGGCGATTACTGATGGTTCCAAGGAAAATTTCGAGGTGTCCGCTTGGTAATCACATCCTGTGAAATATTATCTAACCATTCGAAGCTTGGAGGGTTGCATAATGCGGTGCTTGCCTAATTTCGAAGTTCTTCTCGATTCTAGCCTAGGAATACCGTTCTGTACTTTTATCATAGGCCATTTGGCAAACATGGGCAATCATCGCGAAAAAGCACTGATAATTTTTGCAGCCAGTGTCAAACACTACCTAGGTAATAATGCATTGACCCACAAATTTTGCTTCCGGCATTCGATCATTCTGAGGAAATGCTTACACCATAATTTGCTGAACCTGCGGTGGAAGGTGGGAATGGGGGGTGAACAAATTGGACAGTATGGGGGCATTGTTCTTTAATACTGAAGTGCAGCTGCTTCATAACTATTCCTGTGGTCTGTCCTGTGGTATCCTCCAGTATATCAACATGACGGATCTCAGAGTTCCGTGTGGAACGGGATTGATGACAACATACAGTGCGTACGAAGTAAGATTATGCAAACGACGCTGAACATTACCTATTGGGAGATTTTTCATTCACTTGTGGAGCACGGATGACATTCTGGGAGCAGCGGTTTTGGGACAGATATATGATTGTTTCCGATAACTTAAATGAATACATCTTCTCAATTCAAATAGCCTTATGACCTCCCTTCCAACTTCTTTTCTCGACAATAAAAATATTCTTAAGCAAATACCTGCACTTCGGATTGTTAGCGTGACGTTCATATGAAACGTGAAGAGTACAAATGATAAGAATCAAGAACCATGTCAGAAGTCCGTTACGATCATCGCCATCCCCGCAGGAATGTCTCGATCAAGAGGTGCCAGAATAGCAAATGGTGTATCATCAGAGTGTTCGATAGAAAGAGTAGAGGTTGGAGGTGAAGAAGGGAGGCAAGGTAGGTACTCACACAGTTCTGGATCTTCTGGAGGCGGGTTGAGCTCGATTCCGAGGTGACAGTCTTGGGTAAGCTCCTCTGTCAATCTGAGATCAAACAAATGAGACATGTGTCATCCATACAGAGCCCTAGACAGAGAATTGGTCCAATTCACTGTGTTGCTCTATTGCAATTGTTGCAGCTGTTCGAAGGAAGAAGGGTTGTTCAGCGAAATGGAGATTTTATTTATCTGGCGAGGCTAGACATATTCGGACTAGCACAGAAGTCTGTTGCAACCTGAGGCCTCACGGCATCCACAAAAAAATCGCTTATGCTAGCGCCCACCCACGATATCTTCAATTCTCAAACCTCGAACAGATTCAACGCCAAACGATCCCTTATCAAACCGACAATCAACCTCTACAACCACCGCCAACATGGGTCGTCTTCATTCTAACGGAAAGGGCATATCGGCCTCCGCCATCCCCTACTCTCGCACACCTCCCTCATGGTTGAAGACCACTCCCGAGCAAGTTGTTGATCAAATCTGCAAGCTCGCAAAGAAGGGTGCCACCCCATCGCAAATCGGTGTTGTCCTTCGTGACTCCCACGGCATTGCCCAAGTCAAGGTCGTTACCGGTAAGTTCAAGAGTCTGCGGAACGGTGGTTCGAAGACTGTGTTGTACTAATTCTGCTCGCAGGAAACAAGATCCTCAGAATCCTCAAGTCAAATGGTACGGTTACAGCATCGTAATTCTGAAAATTGTTGGGTCCAATCCCTCAATTGATGAAGCGCAAATCTCTACTGCCTCTGCTTGGTCTCTGACTGACGGAGTGAAATTCCAACGAACAATACTACCACTCCCCATTCATTGGCTAATTTGTTACCCTAGGCCTCGCCCCAGAAATCCCAGAGGACTTGTATATGTTGATCAAGAAGGTGAGGAGCCCAGTCGTCTATGGCTTGGAGTCTTTACTAATTATGAAAAGGCCGTTGCTGTCCGCAAGCACCTCGAGCGCAATCGCAAGGACAAGGACTCCAAGTTCCGTCTCATTCTCATCGAGTCCCGTATCCACCGTCTCTCCCGTTACTACAAGACCGTCGGTGTTCTCCCACCAACCTGGAGATACGAGAGCGCCACTGCCAGCACCATGGTCTCATAGATGTGGAAACTGGTCGGGGTCTTGATATTTGGCATGGAGTTTGGGGTGTGGACAATTGCATCAAGGGCTGATCCATCGTCAGTGGCCCAAGGGCATAGATGCATATGAAGAATCAGATCTCAAAACACACTCCAGAAACCTTGTGCCAGACTGTCGTTCTTGAATTCTTGATTGCCGTGAACCTATCATGCGAACTATTTCCTCGATTTGCGCCGGAGCTTTTCTCTTTCCCACCGACCATCCTTGTCTGCAACCCGGGTATTATGTGACAAGTTTGCCTCCTAAGTAAATACGCATTGCGCTTCATCCGAAATCTAATCCGCTACTTGAGTAACGTAAAGTCCTTCGTAGTTGAAATTTCATGTCCCCTCGATTTCCTTCGATCTCTGCAGCAAGTATTCCCCCAGAGCACGCAAGGGGTCTTTTGGTCTGGGAAAATGTCAGCAGCGCCCATCTGCAGATTCTCAAGAGGGTTTACAATAAGAGAGAGACATACTGTTCTTTGGCAAGAAGCTTCATTCCATCCATCAGTGGCCCCGTCACCTTGCTATTGAGGTATTGTCTAGTCGGCGCGCCGTGTGGAAGAGCTTCCTTGGGCATCGTAGGAGTAGGATCGGGGTGTTGGGAAGTAGCTCGAGATGTGCTATCGTTGCCATTGGTGTTGCGCGAAGGGGTACCAACTCTGGCAGGAATTGGACTTGGGACATTGGTTGCGCCGGGCAGAATTGCTGGAGACTACGCACTCTTTAGCACTAGATCGACATCGTGCAGAAGGAATTGACTTGCAGCAGGTCTGTCAGGAGTCGTGTCGGTCATGACGACGTCTTTTGATGGGTCTATAGCTTGCGCAGCAGGTGTTGTTGCAGTGGGCGGAGTTGCTGCTTGTTGTTGCATCGCGACTAAGAAGGCTTGAGCTGCTGGAGTGATGCTTGCAGGAGGCTGGTTTTGGTCTTGCGCACTTGTCTCTGGTGGGTTCGACGATGACATAGTTGTGGGGGAGGATACTGTATTCTTTCCTTTTTTGTGATGTTGATATTCATTCAGTTCATGCATTCTATCAAGCCCTCCACCCGAGTTACTGTAACTGAAAATGCACGTGGTGTCGTGACCATACAGAGTCCCGAGGTCGCGTCACATGCCTAGCGACGCGATTAACCTAAAAGCTCTTCAATCCAACCTACAGACAAAACTTTGTCGAAATCCTCGAATCTCGAAGATCAACAAAACACAATACAATGATGGGAAAGAGAGTCCCTCATCCACCTTCCACTAAATTCTACGACGACGTCCTACCCCCTGCTAAGAGACTGAAGCAGCCCTTTGAAAGTACAGGAGATGACAATGTGCCCAGTAGTCCCAAAGGCTTCCGAGACGAAATTCCGGATTCTGACGATGACGATGGATCTGAAGTCGACGAGCCATCCATTCCCAAACGCCCGACCGAGTTAGAGAGCGCTTTACCTCCCGTGAAGACAGATAAAGAAGCCATTGACGAGTATGAAGCAATGCGAGCTGCTGAGGATGTTCCTGAAGACTTGAAATCTCGCCTCACCCAGCGAACCTGGATCAAGGGGAGGAGCTCGATATATGTAGACGCTTTCAACCTTGCCTTGGAAACGGTACTGGAGGATGAGGCCCATCTTTTTGACGAGAAGGAAATGGAGGTCTTCAACCAGTGGAGGCAACTGGATTATGAATCTCAGTACTTGTAAGTCATATGTGTATCAACCTCAATTCTCCTAACGGGAGCAGATATGTCCGTCTCTTTTTGAGGAAAACCTCGGCGTGGCACCGCATAAGTCGTCTCGGGTACTACAGCGATATTGCAGACCTCCCTGAGGCTGCCAACATTCTTCAATCGGATCGCGCATTGCCAGAATCATCAGCAGCTGTTCAAGTGACCCCGGCAGAACTCGCTCCTCCTGAAGGTACTTTGCTGGAGTCCAAGTTCAGATTTGCCGATTCCTCTGATCGGACTATCACCACTCTTGAAGAAGCCTCATCGCTCTTGAATCTGGAAGAAGTAAAAGGTCTCGCAAAAGAAGCGAAAGTTCAGGGAAAGAACAAAAGCGGTCTGCTCAAAGCTCTCTTAAACATGAGCCAGCGGCAGAGCGGTCTTGGCTGGATCGGTTTGAAGAGGTCTGACAGCCAGGGGAGTATTTCTTCGGAGATGGGAGAGAAAGAAGATGCTGGAGATGATTCGATGTCCGATATGAACAGAGATACTCATTTTCTCCGTAAGATCCTGACGACCACGGGATCTTGCATAAGGCTGTCGCTTCCAACTCTGAAGCTATTTGAAAGAGTCCACCTGGTATTCTATCGATCGACCGAATGGACTGACAAGTCCTTGACGACGATTATTCTTGCTCGAATATCGCGTCGAAACTTCCCAGATTACATTGTGTCTCGGTCTCAGAACATATTCCCTTCGAGGGCCGACTTGCTGGAATTTGAAGCATCGCTCCGCACTCAATTTCGAGTGGATAACATACTGGAACTCAATGGCAACCCCTCCAAGGATAGTCTTGATATCGTGCTTGCAATATTTGACAAAGTGTATCCCAGATGGAAGATTCTACTGGAAGAGGAACAGCGCAAAGAAGATCGCATTTACGAGAGTGGCGAAGGAGCGTACCTCCGACGTTTCTCGCCCGCCTGGGTTTATACCCGGATCATTCATAAGGGTACCTATGTCCTTGGTCGTTTCAAAATGCACGAGCGAGAACATGCTGTTACTTCGGAGCTTTTGAGTCAACATCTGTTCCACGCTGCAAGACGAGGGGCGTGGTATCAACGGAAGGCTCTATTAGAAGAACATTACATGCACGCTTTGCAACCGCCGCCCGGTGTCTCCAATTCAGAACAGCAAAAGAAGCACTGGAAGAGGATATCCCTCCAGACATGTGAGGAGGGCCTCCAGGATAAGGATTGTCACGCAATATACCATTACGATCTGCAGAAGCGGATTCGGAAACTCGAGAAGAGTCTCAAGATCCCGAAGCGAGAACAGCACGACTTTGGACACGTTCTCCTCGCCAAACCAATCGAAGTGACAGTCGAAGGTATCCAGATCAAAAAAGAGTACCCGCCCAGCAGACGACCTAGTGCACTGGGGGAGGAGAAACAGCGAAGCACGAAAACTATATGGGTTGATGAAGTTGAAGGTGGAGGCGAATGTAGCGTGGAAGCTATGTGCTTGTCCGATTACCGCTCGAGAGGGTTCAAAGGCTACCACGCAGAAGGCGGGATCGTGCGGACGTTGTTTGCATATTTGTTCTACGACGTTCTTTTCGTCTATATTCCCAACGTCTTCCAGACAGCCTACCAAACATGTCCTTTAGATCTACACACCGATGCCTTCTTTCCCTCTCGAGCATCAGAAATTAATCACCGTTTGGTGGAGATTGAGAATGGCGCTGCAGCAGACATCATTCGTGCAGTTGATGTAAGAGAGCGCGAGAAACGCACATGCGCTATTGGTCTGAATTGGGATTTTGAACTCGACGATCTGCTAGAGATTGTCAGTTGCTTCGATGGGCAGGCTCTGGCAACGGTGTGCAAAGTCATGGCGGAGGAGTATAGAGTACGGGGTGGAGGGATGCCGGATTTGTTCTTGTGGGATGTGGCGAAGAAACAGGTTGTGTTCTCTGAGGTCAAGAGTGAGAACGACAAGTTGAGCGATACCCAGAGGTTATGGATTCACGTCTTGACTGGAGCGGGCATTCGGGTCGAGCTTTGTAATGCTGTCGCAAAGGAGGTGAGGGTTGTAGCTGCCGAGTGAGGCCTTACGATAGATATCCGAGGCTAAATCATTTCGTGACCGGTGAAGCGAGCATCGAGCTCGAGACTTTTTCTTGATTTTACAGCCTTTCTTATCATAGAACCATTTAAATTAAAGTCAAGAAAAGGATCACAAGTTTCTAAACTGATGTTTAGAATCTTCCCTTTCAATTTTAAACAATTTAATTAAGCCGTTGCTGCGAAATATTATTGTTCGTTCGAACAGTCGCAACTCGCTTCACCGGTCACGAAATGATTTAGCCTCGATGGCTCGATGTGCTTGGCCTTAGATCAGCATATCTAATCTGATGAGTCCTAGCTTATATAGGGCCAACGTCCTCATATATTCACCGCACCCTGGAGTCCCTGTCAACTGAATCGGCATAATCGGCGGCTCGTGTTAACTTCATACTTACCCTGACTTGACAGGTGGCTTGCCCCTGAGTAGTAAGCGAAGAATGTTGGCTCGACAAACATCATAATAACTAGGTATTGCCTATTAATCGAACTGTTCCTTGGGACATCCTCACGAAGAAGGATCTTGTAATTGACTTGACATTGTTCCACGTGCACATCGGGTATACATTCTCAGTCAAACGGAATAAGATCACAATCCAAATCCTCGTCAAACTCTTCAAACTGGCCTTGCAGTCTCTTCTGGGGTGTATGCAGCATCCCTTCCCCTTCTTTGTCTTCAACTGATATCCACTTCCCCAGATCCTCCCCCTTAAAATATACACCGATGGGGGGTGTTGGGTGTTTATCATGGCGTGGACCTATAATCAAGACAGAGTTCTGACCCGGTAAGTCGGGCGGAAAGAACTGGACAGCCCGGTTTCGCGAAGATCGTGGCAGGAAAACACATTTACTGGGAACTGTGACCGTGAAATCTTTGGATTCTGCCTCTGTAGCATATTCTGATTCCGCAGATGAGGAGGATTCTTGACCCAAAGCTCTCCCAGGGAATGAAATTCTGTAGACTCTGAGCCGAGAGTGGCTGATCGTGAGATACAGATCTTTTGGCGTCCAGGTGAATGCAAATGGTAGGTTCTGAACATGGAGTTTCATGTCATAGCCGATACGAAGGCTCGTTGAAGCAACCATCTTGGGAGGAATCTTCGTCGGCTTTTTTGAAGACAGTTTTAGAATCATGACATGCATGTACAAGCAAACTCTCTTTTTGGCGCCATGTCTCTTGTAATCTCGGTCATGTACACTGCCAGGAGACCGCTCTATTACTGCTTCAATGCTAGCAACTCGAAGCAATCCACCACAGGGTGAGAATGAGAGGTCTACGCAAACTGGACGGGCTTTTCTCTGGTCAGCGTTGATTTTTTTTAAAGGACGGTACTTACTTTTCTTCGTAGCTTCGAGTTTCTGCTCGAAAAAGGTATTCCCTTCGAAATCCGCAAATAACAAAGCATTACCACTCACAGCCCAGACAACAAGTGAGAGTTGTGGATGTATAGCCGGGGGCGAGCTGTGTAGGAGACTGTCCAGGTTTCGTCGAAAACGGAAGATACGGGCCTTCTTGCCCTTACTATCACTCCTGTAGACATTCAACTCTTGCTGTATATTGAAATTCCGTCTCGAAGCAACGATGCCAGCAAATTTGGAATTGATCACACGGTACAATTGATGTTTCTTGTCGTAACACCATCTTCCCCGCCGCTCGCATGAATTGCAAAGATCAAAGTCATTCCCCTCACATATGAGACAGTGGAGATATCGTTCAATATCCTTGTTGCACCCATCACAAAGCTTGGAGCCTGAAGCCCGCGAGATCTCAACAGGATATTGTGATTTTTCTGTTTCCTGAGAAAGCAGTTCTGGGGCCAGCTCAGACCTTTCTGAAATGTCACTCTGGATAGAGTCATTCGAGCCTGTATCCGAGTCATCGGCTATAGCTTCGTCGAAACTTACGATGGATTTAGCCGAGTCCAGTGTGCTCCTTAAGCTGCTTCCATCGGAGTCGGTATTAGGGTTAGATTCCACGATCGAGGTGCCGGATGTAGATTCCTCGGCCTCTTCCACTCCAATGTTCTCGTCAAATTCCTCGGTGCCTGACTCCACAGCCTCCTCAAAGTCAGACTCGACGTCTGAGATGTCTTCGGTGTTTGAGTCTTCACTCCATGACTCCTCCGCTGAGTCCTCGTCACCAATGCTCGAGTCGTGGCCAGAGGAAGTAGATTCGTGCTCATCCTCCTCGTCTGAACTCTCGGCATCATCATCCGAGTCATTTCCGGCGGAGCGACGACTGGCCTTAAAGTCAGATACTCTCCTCCGAGCTTCCTGTCCCCTGAGGCGCTCCTCGGCAGCTGATGTTGCTGACGGTTGGGGCCTCTGTATGCGCCTACGACAGGTGACCAAGTATGATCCTCGTGTACACACGTCCTCCCATGGTTCGCCTTGCAGCACTCTATCCTTGTCTGGGACAAAATTTAAGTTTTGAGCTTTTATGCTTTGCCCAAACAAGTTGACTCCAATTCTGAGAGTAGATCCATTCCCGCCAATGCAAATCGCCTCGGGCGGAGTAACAGTCACATCGTTAGGTATGAGTGGGAAAGAGCGAAAGGTTTTCGAACATGGAAGTGAATATAAGTGCACTTGGGTATCATCCATCGAGAACGGGATCTCTGTCTGTGAAACAAGTGTGGGAGTTTCTACTCCATCAATTGTCCAATGTTCGAGCTGTAGTGATGTGGACTCGCTAAACGCGTGTTAGTTATTGACAGGCCACAAAATTAACTTGGCTTACCCTTTTGTCCGTATCCAAGCAGTCACTAGTGTTTTTCCATCTGAGGAGAGCTGCTGAATCTGACAGCGATTCTCTACCCCTTCTTCAAGCATGTTTTGTCTGAATTCAAAGCTCCGGTATCTACAGTTGCCGCTGGAGAGAAAGTTGTTGCTACCTAGAGCACCCCAGAAGCAGCGATCTAGTTCACCGTTGAACTGTCGAGACTGGCCACATTGTAGTAGATCACACCACTCGCTTTGGAATTCCAGATACTGCCGGTGGAGGCTGTTTTCGTGAAGAGGCATCCAGTTTGGTAGAGTTTTCCGCACGGTCCTTACTTGATCTGTGATATCGTCACACATCTGGAGGAAATGCCCTATAACAAAGAGGCTTTGGACTTGAAGGCATGTTTTGAAGCTTGTAGACTTGAGGAAGGCCACAACTTGATCTTTGTCGACCGGTTGCGGTGGTACTGGCCCAGAACGCCCTTCCTCTGTGTCGAAGTGTTGATACCAGTACTTGGCCGCATACGAGAGCAAGCGATGGTCTGTGGTACCCTCGTCTTCAACTGTCCAAAACATACCGTAGGCGTCCTTCTCGAGCATTCTTGCGTACCTGGGTTGAGATAGATACCGGAGGCAACTGTCCCGAATAATGCGACTATTCGCAAATTCGTCATCGTGAGTGGCATTAGCTTTATCAGAGTGCTTCATCAGAAACGCCCGAACCGCTGAATGGGAGAGATGTAAGATGTCATTCTGGTAGTTGCAATCGATCTTGATATGCCTAACGAGAGAGAGGCAGCCGTTCAAGATTTTGCGAGGATCAACTCGCTTGTTGTCGCTAAGGTTCTCACCCTTGGCAGTCCTGATCATCGCCACAGCTTCGATGATTTCAGATATTCGAAGAGGTCGCTTGGAAAATGTCAGGAGTGAGAGAACAATCCTTGAACTATTGTCAGTACGGGAAATTACTCGCTGCAGTCTCGTGAACTTACTTCCATAAAGGTAGTTTCTTGCTCCCGCTGTCTTGCTTCTTCATACGGTTAATAGCCTTCGTGTAGAGACCACTCATCTCCCGTGGAAGCCCCTCGTTGGCCAGTCTTATCAGATCGTCGGTATCCTCAGCTTCATCTCTGAGATCGTGGAGCATCGAGCTCGCCCATAGAAAGCTTCCTTCGATGTCTGTCGCGATAGTTGATGTAATCAATGTCCTCGCAAACGCCGTGGTATCTGGCGTGATATCAGGTACGGCAGCTAAGAGATATAATCGAATATCATCTGCCGTATCCTCAATCTGAAGGGCAATCTCTGTGATGGCATCTGTCCACTCAGGCTTGCAGAGATAGTCCTGAACGGCGGGAACAGGCTGACTGCTACAAAACAGCCTCAACTTTCCAGGAAATTGGATAGCCTCCTGGACAAGGAATGTGACAAAGTCTGGCACCTCCTTATTGTATCGATGGGCGGGAGCAAAGCATTGGCCTTCTGTATAGTCCGCTTCGTCCAAACCATCCACAAAAATATAAGTAAAGGGGAGCTCCTGCAGAACAAAATGAATCAGACGTTCCAATGAGCTAGAGTCATCCTTGTTGATCTGCAAAAACGACTCAAGAGAAGGAGGTATCTCTATACCCTGACACATTAAACAATCCAGGAGTTGCCAAGCCAAATTACGAAGGAGCTGTATCCTGGGTGTATATTGATCTTTTGTGAGGAATTGGAATGCAACTCGTTCTGTCGCAGATTGCCCTCGTATGAAGTCGATTGCCGAAGCGCATAAAAAGGACTTGCCTGCACCGTGCTTTCCATTTAGCCACAGTACGGGTGACTTGCTGTCTTCTCTAGCCCAGCTCTCGAAGCTGACGTGTCGAAATAACCACTCGCAAGTTCCAGGATGTCTCTCCTTCAGCACACTATTAAAGATACCAAAACTGAATTGATCATGACTCTCGATTCGAGCCATCAGTGATCTCATCTCGGTTCCTAATACAATTAGTTTCCGGAGGGAAAGGAGCCGAAGGAATTTAGGAAGTACCGGCTTGGAGGCGAGTCTGTTCGGTTTTCCACATCGATTCCGTGACTCTGTGGTTTTGAGCGTTCTTTCGTTCCTCTTCTGCAGCTTCTCGCTCCTCGGCAGCTTTCTGTCGTTCCAACTCTGCAAGCTGTCGATCTTTCTGGGCCGCTAATCTGTCTGCTTCAGCTTTTCCACGTTCTTCCTCGGCCTTTTCGCGTTCAATTTGGGCTGCTGATCGTTCCAGAGCGGTCTTGACAAACTCGTCTGTGAGATTTCGTTTCGTTCCCTCGACCAGTGTTGCTTCGGCGGTAATAGTCGCTCTCATTCCCTTATTCAGTTGTGCTTCCACGCCATCTCGAATTCTCGACAGAGTCACCCAGTTCCGTTCTAATTCAGAGAGCAAGCCATCAAGCTTGCGGTTTTCCAGAAGAACGTAACGCTCTTGATGGGTATAATTTTAGCCAGGTAACGAATTAAAAAATGTTGGAATAACTCACTCGGATGCTCGAGTATCTTAGCTGATCTATACCAGAAGTTGAATATGGTTTTGTAGGATCCACAAATTACTCGTCGAACTACATCAGCACCGTATGGTGAGACTCCATAGAGCTCCTCGCAGCTCGTCAAGTCCCAGAGAATGTTGGGAAGCATCTGTAACTCGGTCTTGATCTGCTCGAATTGTTGGCTGTATCGTCCAGCACACTGTGGATTGGTTAGTCCATTGGAAACCCATGGTAAGAAAGGCAGTACTCGCATCTAAGACGATCTTTAAGCCACCCCAGATAAGCGCAAGTGGCATAGGGTAAGCTTGAACTGTTGGACGAATAGATTTAGCAATGGTCGTGGACATACAGATGGGAGAAAGAGACGCACTCATTGTATCGATAATGCCAGTGTAGTCTTTCAAAGCTTCAACCACAGGCAAAAAGACACCGTAGACACGGCGCAATTTCTTGTCAGAACAATTCCTGGCCAATTTCTCGACCGAATCTTGAATCAATTCAGGGGCAGCCATTGCATTTTGGGTTTTGATCCGCTCAAAGAATGCCAGCTTCTTCTTCTGCTTTGGATCGCTTGCCAAGTCATTGCAAAACCTCTGGAACTCCTGCTCGAATCTGAATCACCTGTCAGCGCTCTAGAGACACATACATAGGTAGTATGTGATAGTCCTACATAGCCTTTGGCACCTGCGTCTCTTTGGAAACCGCAACATGTTGGTTCTGCCCGTTTGCAATCCGAATGTCAACAGTCGAGTATGTCGGTGGCCGCGCGATACATTGAGAGTCAACCATGACGCTCTCCTCGTCGGGTTTCTCAGTGACAACCTCAACTTCGATCGAGCCCATTGCGTAAGGATCTCTGACAGAAAGGATAGAGAGGTACTACGACTTCGTTGACTTAAAACCTATTGCTTCATAGCTCTAGTGCAAGCTCATCAATTGAACGAAGGACTGACGGTCATGTATCAAACCTGCTCAGATAACAAACAGCCTTGAGCGAGACCAGGGGGTTCTTTTGACCCCCATTTTGTCCAAGCGCTTATATTGACCGAGCCCCCAAGATGGGCAATGCCTCAGGAGGGAAGCTGGAGACAGGGAGACGGGGAACACGGATCCGTCGCGATGCTCGCGATGCTATTTGACGTTCGCTGGTGAGGGTGTGTTGGGGGCCAAGATATCAAGATTTCCATGCAAGAGTCGTCCTTTCCGCTCACCGAAGCGCTACTTTAAATGTGCTGGCTGGGGGTCAACCAGCCAAAGCAGCAGGGGGCTTCACAGGATATTCAGGGGCAGTGCATCAGCTTTCAAGCCCGCGAGGCTCTCCGCCTCACTAGTGGCAGGGATATTTTATTGCTTGGGCTGGTGGATGCAGACCGTGGGGCTCTGGATCTATTAGTAGGACATGCAATTCATGACTTCTACTTTATCATAGAAAACAAACCGCAGACGACCGACCTTTAACCCAAATTTCTCGAAATCAACAGCTAACCGACATTTCATTCTCATCCAATATCCGTTAAGAACCTCCGTCTCACATAATGCCTCCAACCGCCAAACAGGCACCCATCGAGAAGAAAGTACCCACGGAAGACAGACCGAATGACCAAGATGCGCAAAACGAGAAAGTAGACAAGGAAGCAGAGAGTGAAAAAAGTGAGGAGGGCCCAGCTGAGAAGCCGCGAGAGAAAATAGTCCGAGTCGATCAGATGTTTGTGAACCACTTCAGACCCAAGAAAACCAAGTACTCACTGTACACTTAGATGGGACAAGAAGATCCGGAAGTTTCGCTTCGTGAAGACAGCCAAGCCCAAGAATCGGAAAGAGAAGTTCGGTCGCTATGTCGTGACAGTCGCTCGTCGCATCTCAGAAAGGGGCGTGTTCACTGGTGCCTATGTCGTTGATATCCGAGGCAACTTTTTGTGTGAAGCTTTGTCATATATCTATCGCGATGTTGATGGGGTCAATTTCCCAAAGAATGTGTCACTTGTAAGCTTTATTATGTGTGGGCTCGTAGAGTGTGTTGACTTACCCTTCCCTAGGACAATGATGAACTGAAGTTGCTCTTCCACGCTCGTTTCGCTCTCGTCCAGAAACTCGAGGAAGTCAGGTCTTCCAGAAACTCCAGCACTCTGCAAACTTTCGAACTGGAAGCCGGCGTGGAGTTCATTCACGAGCATTTCGACTACGTCGTCCACGAGCTCAAGCAGCTTCCCAAAAACGAGATCACCTTCTCGAGTCTCTGGACTTTGTTCCCTCCCAACACCTTGGTCTATGGCACAGATCCCCTCAAACAAGACAGGATTTATCGGGTAAAGGGATCCAGGTACAAAGAAGAACCGGATGGAAGCGCAAACTTCATTCTGTCGATCGATTATCTCGATTCCGACGGCGAGCTTACGGGATTTCTGCGTAACATTTCTTGTAAGATTGCCGCGTTCGAAGGGTCCATGATCATCACGAACTTGACGCTGTATCCTTTTGCTTTGCATCCTGATCACGAAGCCCTGAAGAATGTCCTCGTTGTTCGTGGGGAGAAAGTACTGCGGTTACGAGGAAGGCATCTCCAAGAGTATAGCGGTCATGCTATTACTGAGGAGGGAAAAAAGTTCAACTCGCATGGACGCGTGATGTTGGACCCTGTGATCTTTGACCAGCTTCAGCCTAACAACACGCTTATTCCTAGAGTCTTCAAACCGATGCGAAGAGAAGTCCTAACGGCCGAGCACAAAATTATGCTTAACCCGGTTCTGTATGGCTTCAGTTTGGGCGACAAAACATGGGGTAGGTTTGGAATACGTGAACCACATCCAAGTCGAACTATGGAACTAATGTCCTGCAGGAGCATTTGCCGTATCTTCACTCGAAGACATAGTATGGAACGACAATATCATCAACTCACTCGTCCTACCACAGGAGCCGAAAGATTTCATCCACTGCTTGGTCAAATCCCACGGTCTCGGAGACGCCAACGGCTTCGACGATATCGTCCGCGATAAAGGCAAAGGTCTCATCGGGTTGCTCGCAGGACCGCCAGGAGTAGGCAAGACTCTCACAGCCGAGGTAATGGCCGAGATTGCACACAGACCACTGTACATGATCAGCTCTGGGGAGCTAGGAGATACCTCAACAACCGTGCAGGACAAACTGGGAGCCATTCTCGAGCTTGCAGAGACGTGGAATGCCGTTTTGCTACTTGACGAAGCAGACGTGTTCCTAGCAAAGCGAGACAATACTAATCTTGCCCGGAACGCTATAACCTCGATCTTCCTCCGCCACTTGGAATACTACCAGGGTATTCTTCTCCTCACCACCAACAGAGGTTCGGGGTTTGACCCCGCGTTCCAGAGCCGAATTCACTTCTCCTTCCAATACAGAGATCTCGAAGTCGAAGCTCGAAAGGCCATCTGGAGAACCTTCCTCGGGAAAGCAAAAAGTGGGAACGTGGACGTTGCAGTTAAAGAAGACGACATTGATGCCTTGTCGGAGATTGTCTTGAATGGGAGGCAGATCAAAAATATCATGAGTATCTCTCAGGCTGTGGCGCTGGAGAAGAACGTGCCGCTGGACTTGAGAGGGATTCGCTTGGCTCATGGATTTTCGCAGATGGCGATAGAGTAGCAACTGGATAGTTGCATTCAGTGATTTTCCTTAGGCAAACAATACCCGATTGCTTCATTATTACATGGTCTCTTTTCAATGCTATTCACGACACTATTCACTCCCCGAGACCAGCTATCTCTTAGCGCCACTCGAAGCGAGAACCACCCCTTTTTTTTGAAGCGAAAACCTCATTCGAGTTAACTCCGTCAGACCACTTCAAGACACAACAACTAGCTATATGCAGCAAAACTAATATTATTTTTCTTTTCATAAGTGCATATAGTTTAAATAAATCGACCCTGGTGGCTTTAAGCACTAGTCTAGTGAGTCTGGCTGGTTCTGCAGGTAGCCAGACGAAGTTGTTTGTTTACTTTCTAACCAATTACCATTTCACTCTTTCAACAACCAAAACACCTTAATCTCAATTTCAAGATCACATATATAAATTAATTGCTACAAAACCTACAAGCCAACAATCTCTTCTTCTAAATCTCCCAAAAATCAATCAATCCCAACAATGACCCCCCTCCGCTGCTGCACATGCAGCTGTTGTCGCGCTAGGGACGAAGCTGGAGCTGGAGCCGATGGTAGTAGTGACAGTGGTATGGAGTTGGACGACTGTAAGTTACATTTCATTCTGTCACATGGTCCAGTTCCATCCCAGCACATAAATGACACTCGAGATGTGAGAAAAAAACTCTCGCACATATCCACCCTGTCTCATTTTATTCGCATCCCCCAAAAGTCCTCATCCTAACATCCACACCTACAGTAGCCAATGTTGCCAGACCATCCGAGGACTTGGGTGCCGTCCCAACATCACAATAACGGTACACGGTTTTCCTCTCTCATATTTCCTGAAAGCATTACAGGAGTTTGAAGGACTTGAAAGTATAGAAGTGTATGCTGACTTTGGCAGGCAGGTGGAAATCAACACGAAGGAGAGATAGGATGACGGTTCATTGTCGAAAAGTAGGAAAGTGACAATGTCATCGGAACGAAATAGCACTTGACCTATCACTACTCACTCCACTTACTGCACCACGGTGAATGTCATGAAACAATAATCGACAATTGCAGTGGCTTTGTTAAATAAAAAAAAAAGGACGTATGAACACTCTACCTAATACACACCTGCTCACCAAACCAACCTCAGCACTTTACAGCTTAGCAAAGAAACGAAATGGATATTGTCATAGTTGTTTTTTCATTTTTCAGGGGTTGCCGCATAATGTGCCGGTAGGTAACATGAGCAGTCGTGCTGTACCGAGTGCCAGTCCACGCAATATGAGTGAGTGTAGACGCTCGCGATTCATCCATCATTAGGTTGCAAAGCTCCTCAGAGTAATCATCACGCCTATCAGAATCCTTCGCAACCATTACCAACGCCAGAAGTGGCAAACCATCCTTCCTGCGCCCACCATGTAAAAGACTCGGTAAAAGGTCGTGGTGGAAGATGTATCTCAATTTCGTGCTTGTGCTTCCACTCAACGTCCGTGGTATGTAAAAAAAATCTCGGCCTCCTATAAATGGTTTTGGACCCACGGTTTTTTAAGGACCAAATGTTTCCGAACCCGTAGCAGTATGGTCTACTGAACTGCTCAGGCCCGCCTGGCGCGACGAGAGACTGCGTTGGATTGAAGCATTGATCCGCTGTTCAAGAGCATTGGCTTCGTCCCAGAAACGCTGGTGCCGCTGTGGACCATTGGCTCCAGCGGTCGTTCGACCATCTCTAGGAGCGTCATCAACACTGAACCGATGCCGTGCCGGTAATCCAGATCCAACTGCAACTGGCGGTGAAGCTTCTTCGGGAGAGGCCGATGAAGATCCTGGGAGACTGGCAGATGTTCGAGCCTGGGGAGTTTGAGGCTGTGTGGGTATCTGCCTGGGCAGACCCGGCGTTATCGGTCTTCTGGCTGAAGTGGGGGTATTTAGTGATGGTACCGGGGGACCAAATCCTCGCTGTGGTGGATTGTGATGAAAGCTGAAGGATTGGTTAACGGTCCTAGCAGACCCGATAGAGACAGGTCGGCCCATAGGATGCCCAGAACGGCCACCTGTGATCCTCCCACGGCCCTGTCGCCTCCGTTCTGGTGATTCCCCAGGAGCATAACGATGTGGGGAAGTGTAAACCCAACTGTCGGCATTGCGGTTCACCATGGCTTCGTATTCATCCTGGGGTCTTGAGAACTGAGAGGGCGTAGATGGGGTTCTATACGAGTAAGTAAACGCCTGGAATAAAAACTGGTGAGGAAACCCGGGGCTGTGCGAACGGCTACGAGTGGATCAAGAAATACCACCCGATTTCGAAGGATAAAGGGGTAAGTTTTCTGTGCATCCACAAAGGAGATGGGAATGTCAGAAGAAAATGGAGAAAACCAACCTTCCGCTCGCGGTGTCCTCTGGGAAGTAGCCAGCATTTTGAGGTACACCATGCCTGGCTTGCTGTTGTCCTGTGGCCGCCGCGTGCATCATACGCCTTCGTTGCAACATCCGCATCTGCGTCTCCATATTCATCCTTTTGGCAGCCATTTCAGAGGGGATCTTCTCTCGGCAATATGGACAAGTATCTTTCCCCTCGTCAAACCATCTCTTGATACATTTGTCACCAAACAAGTGTTTACACTTGGGCCAGCGGACTGGTTGTTCGACTACCCCATCCGGATTTTCGACTCCGAAATCGTTATAGCAGATTGTACAATCTGATGAAAGTTAGCGGTAACTAAACAAACGAAACCAAAGGAAAATTAAGAAAGGGAGACAGAGCAGCCCCAGCCCACAGCATATTGCTCCCACAGCCCATTGGACAACCAAGTAAAAGTGCGGGACAAGGATATTAAATAATTGTGTGGGACACATTGTGCGTGAATGAAGGAGATACCATGACCTACCCTTGCTTTCAGTTGGCAGATCCTCCACCTTCATCTTCTCTAGAGAATTGAAAGCTTCCTTGGCCATCATCCTTCTTCCCGCGGCTAAGGCACCCTGCATGATCAAAGCATGTTCGTCCTCACTCTCGCGGTAGGATGTCGCATCTCGGCGGACTGCTTCGTTCTCAAGGTCCGAGATCGACTCTTCATCCGAGTCGCCCCAAGATATTCTATCGGCAGCTGTGTTGCCATGCATGCCAGGCCGAGAAAGGGACGTTCGGGGGCCCCGTTGATATCCTGGACTTTGTTAGCTATGCCCAGGATCGGCCCAGAGAACAATTTTGTTACACTTACTCAAGCTGGGGGGATCGGGAAAGGAGTGTGAAGGTATCGGGTGCCGGTTTGTACGGCCTGTTCCAAGAGATGGTACTCGGAAGTGAGAAGGCCCAGATTGACTTGGTAAATCTGTCGGATGGTGATCAAAGCTTGGGGCAAACGGACTAGGTCGTAAAGCTGATGGTTGGCTAGCACTTCCTCCTTGACCACTTCCTCCATTCCCCATGTTGTTGTCGGAAGGTATATTGTGACCGCTCAACTGGTTGGAAAACGGACCGTACGTATCTTCCAGACGAGCAAAAGAACGAGGGCCACCCCATGACATATCCGTATAATTCCTCGCGGGCCCCCGATACGAGGAAGAAGCATCATGGCCTCCCTGGGCCGGATTTGGTCTCATCATGTCCCCGAAACCTTGCCAGCCCGGACCTGGCATGTATGGAGAAGCTCCCCAATGTTGCATGTGTGGATGCTGTGGTCCTGTATATGACGAACGAGCTGGTGCATTTGCATTGAGCCCGTGGTAATAGTTGGATGCGTCATGGACGGGGTCGAAATGGTGACTGTCGCGGCCTTGAGACGAAAATCCATTCGGGGCAGTTGGTGAAGATTGCTGACACGGGTATCTAGTAGCAGCAGTATTGTTCCCCGGATTTGAATGGTTCCCAGCCTCGTCCATAGTATAGTCCATCGGGTCCATAATTTAGGACGGCAGGTCGAGATGTATGTCGGCGGCTACGTCGTCTTCGCCTTCGTATTGGGAGGCCTCGACGCTTCTAGGAAGACGTCGGGCTCACCGTTCTCCGGGTTGAGAGATCCCAGCGTAGGTAGGCAACTTCGAGACAGAGGAGGGTCTGTTTGTTTATGGGTTTGAGTTGCAAAATGAGCGAGAGGGTTCGAGTGAGGTCGGGGTACTGGGGGTTCGCAAATGGAATGCCACTGGATGGTGAAGGTGCACGAGGCGGGGTTGTGATGTGATGTGATGTGGTGGTGCTGTTGGCTCGGTCGCCCGCTCGCTCGCCTGGATGTATTGGGGGTTAGGGTGAGTTGAGTTGAGTTGGAGTTGCGTTGATGTAATATTTATATTGTGCAGCAGTTGATGTATGAAGGGTTGTTGTTCATTTAAAATCGGGCGAGGGCGAGGGACTTCACCGTGTCGAGGAAGGTGAATGAGGCAGACGACAGCGAGGGGATGGGAGG
>JAFJYG010000602.1:0-33784 GCA_017366145.1 Cadophora sp. M221
AGAGTCAACAACCGGCAGTGGATTGCCAGCCCTGTCGAGTCTTTGGCTCCAAATCATCACGGCGGCATATGACCCCTGCCCAAACGCTAACAGATCCTGGAAATGATTGCCAAGCTGTGCCAACGAGGGAGGACTTGACTTGTTTGCTTTCCAGACCACCTGGCTCATGACCAAGGAAGAAGGAAGGTTGTTTGCTAAAATGAGTCGGACAGGTGGTTGTTGCGATGAAGTTCAATTCGGAATCGTTTCTGTTGATATCATAAAAAGTAGTGTTTGCTGAAGTCGAGTCGAGCTGGCTGATGGAAAATCTTCAAGTGAGGTACAGTAACTGGTCTGGCCGTTCTGCGACTTGCTTGGCCCCCTCCGTCCTACTGTACCTATTATTCTGTCCGCCCTCCAAAGTAGCCTCCCTCTACCTTAAGGCCCCATGCATCGACCACCTTCAACGCCTGCGCCTGAGCTTCCCTTCCCGCATGTCGATCATTCGCCCTTCTTCAGCGTGACAAGGGTGCCAGCCTGGGCTGGTGATTGCATCTGGACGAGAACGCCCCTGCCCTTGCTTGCCCTCTACCGACCAACTGACTGACCGACTGACTGATTGATGGACTGTTATCCGGCTGGCTCAGTAGATGATCAAGTTCCTGTTCTTCCGATTTAGTAGTATTTCACATCCGCGACAGCAAAGACTGAATGAATTGAATGAAGCTTGGGCATGAGGGAGGAGCTTGTGCGTACGGTCGCGGCGCATAGACATTATTTGATGCTCTGGAGGGGCATGTTACGAAACCGCCCTTGGGTTAAATTCCACAAGGCATAGCATGGGTCCGCCGGCTTCGAGCTTGTTGCGCCCGCACTTCTCTAGCTTACCGTCGTCTGCGTCTGTGTCGTCCTCGACCATTGCTCCTCCCAAGAGATGCAATGTCGGTTTTGAGATCTCCCAAGATCGCCCATACAGCAGGGGAAGAATGATTGAAGAACGATTGAAGAATTGATCGGGATTTCCATGTCGAGGCTGCTGCCCTCCAGCAAACTTCTCATTCGGAGGGGCTGTCTCGACTCATGTCCAATCAACGTTGAAATGACTGCAGGTGGTGTGTGTGTGTGTGTGAGTGAGTGAGTGTGTATCTGGGGCGTAATTTGCCTCGTTGCCCATTTAGTTTTTCTTCTCGGCGTGATCCTTTTGGGGCCCATATGGTATCTCCTGGGACACAGAAGCTGAAACCTATTCAGCAGTGCAGCGCAGCAGCAATTGCAGATTTCTTCAGCATCAGTATGCAAAGTACCTACTGTACTTTCGACCCAGCCAGCAGTACGGAGTCAGAAGTAGTAGCATTGAGGCCCAAGGCTCGTTCTATGGCCAACACGGCTGCTAGGTGACTTACATGCGTGCAATTCGCTGTCCTGGCTTGATAGTTTGTCTTTCTGACTTCCCACGACCTCTCTCCTTCTCCAGTAGGAGATAGGGAGTTGGAACTGTCATGTCAGCCATGCCAGTCAGTCAATCCTACGGTAGGTATCTTCATCTCGCCCCCTAGCCTGGGATTGTGAGTGACTGGTCCCTTCAACCTTCTCCATGCACAATGTCACACTGTCCTAATCCCAACTCCATCGTCTCTCTTTCCCTTTCCTTCGCTTCTTTTCACTTACTGCTTTTCAACCTCACATCCATCCCCATATTCTCCCCTCCCCCACCCATCCACTTGTGGGACGCTGCCTCACATTGCTCAATTCGAGAGGGAAAAGGATGCTCGTACGCAGTTGGTATTGGTAGGTATTTCAGATACACAGCCTGGGCTTGGGACTGAAGGGTCCAGCCAATAGTGTCGGAGCATAATCAATAACCTAGCCGGGGGGTTCATTTAGGACTGTACTCGTAGCGCCTCCGCTGCACCATCCCTCTCCCTAATCCCTATCCCTCCCCTCCTCCTCCCATCCATCCATCCCATGGCGGCTTTGCCCTGCCCTGCCCTGTCCTGCCAGCGCCTCGTGTGCATCCACCACCTCCCTCCCTTGAGTCCCTTCACCTCCTTCTTCTCCTCGTCGTCAACCTAGACCTGGACCTGAACAATCGGCCACTTCCACCTCCACGCTGTCGACGATTTGCACCGCACGACGAGACTGTACATACCTCACCGACCGACGACCGTTACGCTCACACGGCAGCCGGTAATCTATCGTGGCCAGTGGAGAGAGTTAGAGTGTGCAGTTGTCCCTGGTCGCCTCTCTCATCTCACTCTAGCGCCAATTTTGCTACAGCTGTGCGCCGCCTGCGTTTTAGATCTTCTCCATGCGCACGACCACCACGACCCCGACCCCGACTCCGACTACGACTACGACCACGACCACGACGTTCTGCTGAACTTCAATCTTACCATACCGTATATACCATATCTGACCTCACCAAACTTCACATCCCCTCGTCGCACTCCCCCCTGCCTCGATCCTCGAAGTCGACGATAGCGACCGACAGTACTGTACGCGGCGGAAAAGCAGAACCCAGGCTATCTGCCTCTCTCTCAACTCAGTCCTATACCCTCGACCCTAACCGCTGCGAACTACGGACCACGATCCACGATCCGTCCCGGAGCCCTCGTCGCAAATACTCGCGGAGCACATATCGCACCTCCATGTGGACGTAGCAGCCGTTCATTGTCACCAACATTACACAGTTATTCTGTCTCCGCCAGTTCGTCCCTTTTGGCATCCCAAGTAGAGAGCACGTCTTCCACTCCTCAGGAGCGTGGCTTCTGCCATGGATCCCTTCCAACAGATGGGCGGCGGCCCTGGACCTGGCCAGATAATGGCTCAACAACAACAGCAGCAAAGGCAGGCCCAAGGTCCACACGCTTCCTCGCAGATCCAGGCAATAATCTACCAAACACTTCAGCAGCAAACTGGCGCTCTTACCGGTTGGCGAACGCAGATAATGCCAAATGAACGCATGGGTCTGATTTTCAACCTGTGAGTGATTGGCCTAATTGACGCCTTGGCATTCTTTGTCACCTCGCAGTGTTTGTCTCTTCGCAGTGTTTGATACTGACGTACCCATCATTAGAATCGGAAACCTTCGCCTTGCGAGTCAAAACCAGTCTAGTTCTCCGGGTTTGCAGCGTATGATCGAACTTGGCATGCGCTTCGAGAAAGATATCTTCGATAAATCGCAAAACAAGGTTCGTACACGCAGCATCTGTTGGGTAGCAATATCACTGACGAGACGAAGGAAATCTACAAGCAAGAAGTCCAAATGAAGCTTGAGCAGTTATTGGAACGACGGGCACAGAACCAGGCTGGTATGCAGCAACATATTCATCAGCAGGCTCAAGCCCAGGCGCAGGCCCAACAGGCTCAAGCCCAACAACAGATGATGATGAACCAAAATAACATGCCCGGCCAGGCCCCGAGGGCCATGCCCCCGCAACCTCCCCAGCAAGGATTTTCACACCTCCAGCGTCAAATGCAAGCCTCCCCTCTGCCAGGTCAGCAGCCACCACAGGCTCCCATGGGACTGCAAAACCAGGGACCTCCACAGAACATGGCCCAAAATCAACAGCAATTTGTGCCTATGCCACAGCAGCAGAACATGGGCGGAAGACCTGTTAATGGCCAACAACCCATGACCCAGCAGGATAATGCTGTCGTCAATGAGCTTACCAACAGGCTGATGTCTCAGGCTTCCGAGGATGAGAAGAATACGCTGAGAACCTCATTGCAACAGCGGATGGACCCAACCCAGTTCAACAAGTACCAATCTCAAGGCGTCGACCCTATCTTCATGTATTATCGTAATCAAGCTATGAATAGGCTTCGCCAGGAGAGAAGTCAGCGGATGCAACAGGCCCAAGCTCAAGCCCAGCAACAACAACAGCAGCTTGCTCTCTCTCAACAGCAATCTCAGAACGGGCCAGTTGCACCTCAGATGCAGCCGCAACGATCTATGAACCCTAGTCCTATGAACGGACAGGCCCAACCACCGACATCCGTAGGTGGAAATCCAGATTTTGGATCTTTCATGGGTAATATGGAAAATCTCGCGGCGCAACAGCAGCAGCAAGGTGTGTTAGCACAAGAAGCTGGACAGATGGTGGTCCCGGTCAGCATTCCTCCACGAAATGGAACACCCCAGCCGGGCATGGCTGGCCAAAACATAGACATGGTGCCCAATCCCAACCCGAGAGCTCAACAGCAACAACAACAACAACAACAGATATTCAACGCCCAGCAGATCCAACAGCAGCGAATGCAACATTCACAACAGCAGCAGCAGCAACAATCCCAGGCAAGATTGAATGCTCAACAAAAGGCACAGTCGATTGGACTTCGAGGTCAGCCAGGTGGAATGGGCCCTGGTCCAAATCCTCCACAGCAGAGCCCTGCAATGGCAACGCTCAATGCACCCCTGAGAACTCCTTCACAACCAATAAGCCATGCAGAGCCACCTCAGGTCAATCCTAATGCTCAATTCGGTCAACCTTTAGACCCACGCTTCATGCAAGGGAATAGGCCAGTCCCAGCAAATGGGATGCCATTTGCAGGACTAAATCCAGCAATGCTCCAGAATATGACACCGGAAGCCCAGCGAGCGTTGGCTGCCATGCCACCAGACAAAATGAATGACATGGTAAAGCAGTGGCACGAAGCCCGGGCTGCGCAGATGAACGCTGCCAATATGGGACGGCAACAGATGCCTATACAGGGGCCAGGCCAAGTTCGACCCGGTCAGCAAATGCCGCCAGGTTCATTCAATCTTCAAAATGGCGGTAATCAATTCATGATTGGGAATCCTGGACAGAGACCTCCTCAACCGATGGCAAATATGAACGCCCAACAGCAAATGCTTCTGCAGCAGCAGATGGCCAATCTACGGCAGACTCAGATGCAACAGCGCGTGGGCCCCAACGTCGCACAGATGGATCCGCGCACCATACAGCAGATGGACAATGTGGACATTCCCCAAATCTTTCAGAACCATGCTAGTATGCCACAAGGAAGTCCCCCGGAGATCAAGAAGTGGGGGCAACTTAAGCAATGGATTGCACAAAACCAAAATCTTGCAGGCACGAATAGTCTTGACGCTGTCAAGACACTCCAAAGGATGCATTATACGCAGGCGGTACGCAGTCGACAACAAGGCCAGGTTGCTGGCATGCAGCCCGGTGTCCAAGGACCCCCGGGTGGGCCTCCGAATGCTCCTCCTGCCATGGTTGCCCCGGTCGCGCCTATGATACCAGTGAATGGTGTGAACATGCCAAGCATGGGTCAGATACGACAGCCCACTGCCCAAGAAATCCAGACGATGCGAACTCACCCCAGTGGTAAATTGGCTCAAGCAAGCGATGATCAGATTCGAGCTATTTTCATGAGAAACCAGGCAAGCCAAATTCAGCAGGCACATGCACAAGCTCAGGGACAAGGACAAGGACAAATGACTGCTCAGCAGCATCAGCAACGTCAACAAATGCTGGCCCTGCAAATGAGTCGGATGCAACAAGCTAGTGGACAAGCACCCCCCCATATGAACGGACAGCCGATGCCAAACCAGATGGGACAATCTCAACCAAAACCCGGACAAGCCTCTAAACAGCCTCAAACTGGATCGAATGCCGGGCCACAGTCTCACCCTGAATCAGCACCTGGATTGCCAAATGTTAGCAATAATCGACCAAATTCTCGACCTCAGCCGAATGCTCGAAATGCGGCGCAAGGATCATCACCTGCGCAAGCCCCCAAGAGCTTGAAGCGAGCTAGTAGCGATGATGTTATTGAAGTCCCGAACCCCAATATCCAACCATCCCGCCCGTCACCCCAGCCAGCTCAGGATGCAACTCAGCAGACCCGACAACTTCCAACCCCGCAGCAGATCGCTGCAATGGACCCAGATACACGGAAAAGATACGAGGCTGCTATGCGTGCTGCGCAGAACTCGAATCAAGCTCCTAAGATGACTGCAGAGCATGCCAGATTGGCCACCCTCCAAAAAGAGGAGCAGGCGAAGCTACCGCACATACTTCCTGATATTCCAATGGACGAAGAAACCAGGAAGAAAACAGCTGCAGCTTTGCTCGGTGTTCTCCAAGGCATGATTAATGTTTCAAAGGCATTGCCAAGATGGTTCCAGGTCGATCATGATGAGGTGCAAGCTAGACGGTTCTTCCAGGCAGTATGTATCAAGCCTTGTTTCTTCGTAACTATTACTGACAGTTTTTAGCGTTCCCGATTTGGAAAGCAATTTCGAGGCGATTTTAACCAACCCAATGCTACTCTAAAGGACACATTCTCTATCAACATGGCAGAAATAGAGAATACGAGGTCCATGATGGGAGCTATTGTCAAGGTGTTGAGCGAACGGTATCCAAATATGAAGAAGCCTGATGGCGGCGCCAAGAATCAGCCAGGGCCTGCATCCCAAGGCGAAGCCCAACCATCACATCCTGCTCAGCCCCCAGCACCTTTGAATGCAGCCAATCTTCATCATCAACAACAACAGCTCAGTAAGTTGCATCATAGAAACAACAGTCGAAGCTCGAACACCCCGGCCGCTCCTACTTCATCCCAACCCCCCTTTGCATTTGGGGCCACTTCTCCCCATGGAACACCTGCATACGCCGGCAAAAATACGCTCAAGCAGGAGGATCTGCACATACCCGCACGGAAGAAGCAGAAGCAAAATAGCACCCCTGTACCGGGTCAAGGAACTCCTGGCTCCAGTTCTTCGCCTCAAGTATCCAAGGCGGTCTCACCTGATATGAAGAGACAGCAGTCCGATGCTAAACAGCGAAGCAAACCATCCTTGTGCTGTTCGGAGCCAGAGTGTGATCGGCACAATGTTGGCTTTGAGAGTCCTGAAGCACTGAAGGCCCACACCCAAGAAGAGCACATTCGGCCGCTGGAGAATCCCTTGAAATATGTTCAAGAGAATTTGGCGTCTACACTCGGGTTGGATAGCCAGGGGCAATCGAAGAAATCTGCTACAACGCTGGGACTGGAAAGTGGACCAGCCTCAACAAAGATGACGGCAAGTGGCTCAAGACAAGGCCAGACACCGACGATCAAGGGTGAAAACACACCTGCTGGCGCCACTCCAATGAATCGACAAGTCTCCATGAACCGCCAAGGTAGCACGACAGGTGGAAAAGCAAACTTACCACCCAAATCTGTCCCAAGTAAGGATGCTCTTGGAAAGGCACAGCCTGGCCAGAAAGATGCAAACAAGCAGAAAGAGAACCAGGTCGAGGCCGTAGCTCCGAATCCTTGGGCCACTGCCACAATCGATCCTCATGATCTGTATCAGAGCTTCCAACCATTCGAGACAGGCGCAGGAGGTGCGATCTCCGATATGGCTGTGTATCGTTCGATTACTCCAAACGATACGCCAGAGTCGAGCAAGGACGGCATTTCAGAACCAAACAGCGACATTTCTGATGGCGTCGGTCTAGATATTAGCCTCGATATCTTCGATGACAAGTGGATGCCATTCGGGCCTGGTGGTACCGATGGCCTTTTTGACATGAGCGGATTCAATGTCAATGGCGACGACGATCTTGCCATGTTTGATGCTGATCCTCCAGCTATCAACTATCAATCTTGGGACGACATGGTGGATACTTCTGCATTCGACAAACCCTTTTCTTTTGATACTGCAATGTATTCCATGAATGCGGATTAGGGCGTTCTATTTATCTATTTCTTTTAGTTCTTGTTATTTTCCTTTATTTATGTACTCTTTTGGCGTTACAAGCTACGGATGGAAAACATCGGGCGGGCGATCAGGAAACGGTGGTGAAGAGATATCCCAACGGCAAAAAAAGCATGTGCGGCCGGCGTTTGCGGGATTTTTACGGTTCTAGGATTTGGACGGATTAATTGAAGGTTTGCCATTCGCAGCAACACAGGGAGAATTTTGGCTTAGCGCCGGCGTCGATATTCACACAATGGTTTGATTGAGTTAGGATCACTTACATATATTTTACTTTTGCTTGCTTTGCTTTGCTCTACCGAGCCGATGAATGAGCGGAGCTGTACGATTTGAATATGAAAATTTACCTATGCAACAACTGTGACTTACATGCTCATTCCTTGCCTCTTGAAAGTGTGGATTTGACCGGATTTTACTTTGAGAGCTTTGGTTGCGGCAACATTTGATGGCGTTCTGCGTGGTAACCTAGTGTGACGATTTCAGCTGAGAAGTGACTGGTCAGATAACTCGACTTCTGAGGAGAACATGAGACAACGGAAACCATGGATGCGATGGGGTAGAGATATGCGGCAAGGATAGACAGACAAGGTTACACATACGTCAACGATGTCATCACCTCCGTGCGAGCCGTACTGCAAAACCTGGGTGCATGATCAAACATACTTACCGACCCGGGAAATCCGGGGGAGGCGAAGCCATCAAGCCAGCCAGATCTGCCAGTCCCGGGCCAGCCGTCGACTGGGGTTCGGAGTCCATCCGATTGATGGGAAACCGGATGAGCCAGAACTACTCACTCTGGTTTAGTACAATTGAAATATTTGGGAACAGAGTCTCGTATTATGTAATCTTGATACAATATTGGGATAGGGATCTATGGCCTAGACTTGTGATGTTTGTTAGCGAGGGGAGTGTTTCGCTTATGCGTTGTTTATCTTAAGTTTGCCCCTTTTTAAATTAAGCGAAGGAGAAAGGGGTTGTCCATGTCAAAGCAATTTCAACGCGTGACGGAGAAAATTGAAGAGGGAAATTGAGATGCGCATAAATTTAATGGGCGGCAAAAGGCAAAGGTATTTCTCTATCTCTCTATTGATCTCTCCGTTGATTTTGAAGCATCTCCAAAACTGTGTTCAGCTCGTGGAAATTGCGATGTTGGCCGACCTGACGGCGTGCAGTATCGATGTTTTCATTCATTACAGCAAGATTTTTGTAGCAATGATTAGGATAACAACATTGCATCATGGCTCATTTAACTCCCTCTATTCTAGAGAGTACAGCAACAAACCCAAGAACCACCTTTGTATTCGCTCCAAATGCAGCAATCCACCCATTCCCATGCAAGCCATCCATTTTCTCAGCTCGTTTTGAAAACTCTTGAACGATAGGTATTACATCGTCTGTACATTGAAGTTCTCCTTTGGACCCAACAAATGCTCCAGCAATGCAATGCAAACACTCGTAACACGTTCCCCAGTAAGGCAAAACTGCCCGGAAGACATTGTAATGCAACGACACTAGTTTAATTCTTCTCTTCAAACTGCAACATTACCACTACTGACGCATTAAGCTCAACAGTCCATCTGCAGCTCGTCCCTTTACTACACTACTTGTCACATCGCTTCCTCGGTCTTCCCAGCTCGGACTGCCACCCAAGGATGGAGGATTCAACACGCCCTGTCGTTGTCTGGGTAGCAAAGGAGTCGCGAGGCCTTCACGCGTCGGGTCATTCGCCACTTTAGTTGGAGACATGAACCTCTCACTATTTCCTAGTGTTGAGCGGTCTGTAGGCGGCGATGATGGAATAGTAACTGGTTGTGATCGCATATTTTCGGTAGATGGTCTTTCTAGGTTGATAGATGGGATATGTTGAGCAGTTGGGGGTCGAGAGGCTTCTTGGCTGTGCGAACACTGGCTTGTGTTTCGCGGGAGGGGAGGTATCCTAGACGATGTACTTGACGATCGGATTTCGAGACGGGATATGGGGATATCGATTTGGTTTGTTCGGACCTTGTAGCTTGCAAGGCTGAGTCGAAGTTTGATCTCTCTGGCTTTCTGGAAGATGTTAGCATTGTTGTAAAGAGGGCTACAGAGGTGGACTCGTACCTGACGGAGTTCCTCGCGCGTCAGGGGAGAAGGGCGGGGAGGCAGAGGGCTGTCGTCTGGAATCGTGATCGTGGTATTTTGCGAATCGTTTAGTCCCGAGTTATCTTGAGACGTAAAAGATGAAGCTGGGGATGTGGGTGCCGTTGAAGGACCATCATGATGTCCCAAAATCGCCTATAATTCATTAGAACATCCCGATATCCCAGGAATTGAAAGGACATACTCCTTGACTTGAGGTTTGAGGCAGTTCAAGAACCTCCAGAACATCACTGCAGAGAAGTTGAACCGGCATATGTGGTCCAGCATCCTCTTCCGTGCCAGCTGTCTCTTTAAGCCTCTTGGCCGCACCATATATCGCAATATCTCCAGAGTAGGACTTCCTCTTTGCGCCCAGAATTGGAGCCTTGTCATCAGCCGAACCGTACTTTCTTGCTTCCGGTAATGATTCTTGCGGTAATACTTCTGCCATTGGAGGTGGCTTCGTAGGACTATTGCTCTTGCTGGTCTTGAGACCCTGCGAGCCTGACCGACTGAGAGGCGTGTTCGCATTGAGGTCCCCAAGCACAGGACGCGTTATCGATGATACGGAAGTCATTGTGAAGGAGGGATTTGGAAGGTCGTCTTATAAGCCGTCTTTAATTCGAGAAGAAGGGGCTTTGGAGGAGAATGTTGGGCTGTGGAAGGCGCGTTGATTGAATCTAGTATACGCGTGAGTAAGGGATTCTGAATGTCCCGAGGACCAGACTGACTTTGGACAAAAGAGGGGGGGAAAATTCTTCTCGAGCTCGATTCTTAGAACAAGAAAGCTTTGAGCTGTGACTCGATGTTGTGGTTGTTGTTCTTTGTTTGTTTGCTAAGTAGTGTTGGTGTTCGAGTCGCGTGTGTTGAAGATGGAAATGGTACCGCGAATTTAGCGGCGGGAACCCCTGGCACTATACCGCCATCCTGACAGGGGCAAGACGGGATCGACGGGATTTGGACGAACGTCTGAGAGCTTTCAGGGTCCTGAGTTAGAGTTAAAAATCCAGTTTAGGGTGTTTGTTTGCTGTGAGCTCTATGGAATTCTTTCGTAGCTACAGAATCTCAAAAAAATCAATAACTCTCCCATAATTTGATTCTTAAAATATTAGTTCCATCAGCCATCCTTCATAGAGGAAACCAAGGCTCTTCTAGTGTAGCAACATGAAATGCACAGCTCGTCAAGCGACTTACATCCCGTGAAGGGTGGCAAGAGGATCACAACCTAATATAGCAGTTACTGTGTTGTAAAGTCCGATCTTAGATGAAGAAAGTCCCGCTAGTTAGATCTGAGACACAGTATTTGCGTTAAATTGTCATGTTAAAGTTCAATTGTCAATGTATCTACAAGCTACGGAGTACATGGTAATCAGGGTATCTCAACTTTTCTCCAAGGCTCTGAGTTTCGGCAGCGCTTGCTCGCTCAAAACCTTTCTTAAATCCTTCCGGCGACATCTCGAACATGAGATCGCTATCAGTCAAACATAAACTCCAACATCCCAATCACCAAGTCTCTAGCCAAGTAAATCTATCAGTCGATCAATCGCCTCATCTCGTCTTCCTCATGCTTCCATTCGAACGGACTTCCTTCAAAGTCCCCAATGCCAGTATCAGCACCAACCCAGAATGGACCACCTTCCAGTACCTGACGTTGAAGCTCCCAATCAACATCATTTTGCTCATCTCCTAATTCATCAACTGGCTGTTCCATGCTTAGACCAAAGCCATGTGGTACATTCGGCACCCCTTGGGTGGCCAAGTTGGATATTTCGAAATCGCCGCCTGGGTATGGAAATGGTTCCATCAGAGATGCCAGATCAGGATCCAGAGTGGAAGGAAGTTCGAAGGGGTGGGCGGTGCGCATGTGGACGTCGAGATCGTAATTTCGCATGAACATGTCCTGGCAAGTAGATATGAGACACGTTATGGTTCTCCTTGGATCGATCCCAGAGAGTTCGTCAACAACAGAAGGCTTGGCTCTCATGCCTCGCTTGGACTTTCTCAATGTCGGGACATATTCATCATCTCCATTGCCCTCGGCCGGATCTATGCATTCATCCTCTGTATCCTCATAATCTTCGACACCTTCGAAAGAATTTGCCTTCTTTCGATTTGCGTTGACGATGCTCTTCAGTCCTAGATGGGCAGTGCGGATATGATCCATAAGACTGGCTTTTGAGACAAAGTCATCCCCGCATCCATCCTCAGTGTCAAAGTTTGACAGTTCTGGGTAGTAACTAAAGTCGAAAGTACCACAGATGAAGCGCTCTCCCATGTGAGCAGTGCGTATGTGGGTATTCAAGTTGTTTTGCTTGGTAAAGCGTTTGTTGCATCCAGCATAGGTGCAAGGTACAATCTTTCGCTGCTCAACAGTGATGCCTGAATGACGCATTTCAATATGTTTCATCAGTTCTCGTTGACTCGAGCATTTGATATCACAGAATGCGCAGTTTGCGTGCTCTTTCCGGATGTGAGCCTGGAGTTCTCGGTCGGTCTTGAATCCAGGTGCTTGGCAAAGGAAGCAGGGTATTCTTGTAGCGGAATGAACGCGGTCAACATGCTGGCGGAGACCAGTAGCGCCGTCAAATCCAGCATTGCATGGAACAGATGTAACAGGATCAACGTAGGTACACGGGTATGGCGCAAGTAGAAGATGAACTGAGCGGATATGACGTTGAAGGGTTTGGTGCTTCCGGAAAGGCTCATTGCACGGAGGGTAAGTTGTGCATCTGTATACATGCTCGCCAGTATGCGTGTTCTTGTGTCGATTCAGACGAGTTGACGTCAAGAAGCTCTTATTGCATCCTTCCCAGTCGCATGGAAACGTCCGCTCCTTCGTGTGCGATCCTTTGATATGCTGCTGAAGGTGCTTGTCCTCGAAATACGTCTTATCACAACCTTCATATGTACATGCGTATGGCCGCTCGTTCGTGTGAGTTCTCAAGTGACTTGTCAATCTTGCGGGTCTGTTGAATGTCTTCGTGCAACCTTCGTAGGTGCATTTGATTGTCTTCAATTCAGATGGGAACTTCTTCCGGCCTGGAGAGAATGGGGTGATTGGGGTATCTACATTGTTTTCTTCCTCTGAAAATTCCGTTTTCTCTTTGCGGAATTCATCGTCGTCGTCATCATCGTCCCCGGACTCTTGATCAACTGCAACAATATCAAAATCATGGCTGGTAAATGTGCGTTGAGGGGTACTCACCGGACAAAGGGTGCGGCTTGTCTATCCGTTGTCTCTTGAAAGGGTCTTCCAAAGAGACCGCAGCCTTCCTCTTCGCTGCCTTCGAAGCCATTGGGAACGTGGATTGCAGGCTTGCTTACCTCGAAAAAGATTTGAGGTGACCTCAAAATATTTCACTGGGCTGCTGTGGGGCGCTTACGCTAAACCTTAAATTATTTAGCGCTAGTACCTTGATCGATTTGAAGCCTCACGAACAATTTCTTTGCTGCAACTGAAAGTCACAACAACCCGTCGCAAATCGCTTTCATCAAGTTCTTCGACATCTACCATCTTCTCCAGGACCTCACGACTCTTTCAGTAACCATGTCTGACGATGAGGGTATGGGTGATGGCGGGTAAGTCACAAACACTGAAGGGGCGCAAGCTCTTTTCAAGAACATTGTTAAACAGATCCAGCTTCTCGCCACCCTACGATAACGACGAGCCCGATTATGATCCCATTGAGCCCGAAGATCCATATGAGGAGCACAACGTGGTGGATGATGTGAACGCCAGTCAGAACCCAGATCAACTGTTAGCTACGGGAGACAATGGAATGGGAATCATATCATCTGGCGATCCAGCCGCAAAGGCAAACAGATCGCAAAAAGACAAGGGGCCCAAAGACAAGAAGATACCCCAAGACAAGCGAACGACCACACCATACATGACCAAGTACGAGAGAGCCAGAATTCTGGGAACCCGGGCACTGCAGATCAGGTGTGTATCTTCTATACTGGAGAGGAAGTTATAGGCTCCCTTAGGACATCGCTGACAAGCTATGTTTACAGCATGAACGCGCCAGTTCTAGTTGATTTGGAGGGAGAGACAGATCCACTGCAGATTGCAATCAAGGAGTTGAGAGAGAAGAAAATCCCCTTGATTGTACGGAGATATATGCCTGATGGAATGTGAGTGTTCCTGGAATCATCGCAAATCATTAAATACTGATCGTAGAATAGGTACGAGGACTGGACCTGCGAGGAACTTCTCCAGTAGTGGCGTTGCGGATTTCCATGGTTTGGGAGGTGGTTGAGACTTTGATATTGAGGCTTCTGCATTGGAATGGTGCCGGATTTGGCGTAAAAAATGGCGTTTGGCAAGGTGATATCTGGTGGTGCCTATAAGAATAGCAATGAAATCGGCACGGAATAGGGTCATCTTCGAACTTCGTGAGCCTCTTCATATCCCCCCGCATGGTTCAAATGCACACCAATCTAAAACAGTAAGTGAGTGGTCCCTTAAGAAAAAAGATTCCGAAATCGCAAATCAACACCGGGATATCTCCGTCTGGGTAGGATTTCAGTGCCGAACAGGGATGTTGAATCCATGGCGCCAACCACTGCAGCGGGGCATTGAGGGGTCATAAAGCCTAAAACGTCATACAGATAGAGCACTCGAAGCTTCAAAACACTAAAGAATAACCTTTCCCCCATTCTTCCTATTTGAAATCCTCTTGATCGTCAAATTCGAAACTGGATATACCCCAAAACAAAACAAAAATGTCTTTCAAAACCACAGCAACCATCGCCTCGTTTGGAGGCAAGCTCTTGAAGCTCACCCACGATGCGTCAGCTACCGGCTGCGAAATGGCTCTGAATCTGTACCTCCCACCTAACGCAGGAAGCGGCAAGATTCCAGTTCTGTTCTATCTCTCTGGTTTGACTTGTACTGGTGACAATTGCGCCGAGAAGGGCTTTTTCCAGTATGGTGCTAGTCAGAAGGGAATAGCTATTGTTTACCCAGATACATCTCCGAGTACGTCTCTATTTCTTCTGGCTTCCAGTCCACAACTGTACGAACAGGAAAACTAATCAATGAACTCTTAGGAGGACTCAAAATCGCCGGCGAGGACGATGCATATGACTTCGGCAGCGGCGCCGGCTTCTACATCGACGCAACGGCCTCACCCTGGTCCACAAACTACAAGATGGAATCGTACATCACATCCGAGCTACCCAAAGCGCTCTTCTCATCCTTCCCAGAGTTAGACTCCACACGGGTATCAATCACAGGCCACAGTATGGGCGGTCACGGTGCTTTGACTCTCTTCTTGAAGAACCCAGGCATGTACAAGAGCGTCAGCGCGTTCGCGCCCATCTCGAACCCGAGCAACTGCCCATGGGGCGAGAAGGCGTTTAAGGGTTACCTTGGAGAGGATAGGGACCAGTGGAAGAAACACGATGCGACAGAGCTCGTGAAGGGTTGGAATGGAGAGTTTGAGGCTTTGGTGGATGTGGGCACTGGTGATAATTTTTACAAGCAGAAGCAGCTATTACCAGAGAATTTAGTGGAGGCGGCGGAGAAGAGTGGAAAGAAGGGATTGAAAGTCAGGTATCAGGATGTGAGTTGTTTCTCTTTTTGCATTGTTGTATTGAGATGGGAGTGAATTTGCTGACTTTTGAGTAGGGGTATGATCACTCATACTATTTCATCTCGACTTTCGCGACGGACCATGTCAATTATGCGGCGAAATATCTGCTTGCATAGTAGGCTTTTCCATTCCTCTATGCTCTCACTTGTAGCTAGGCTCATATTCATAGAAGCAACTCGACCTCGAGACAAAAGCTATAGACACACCATGAACTTATTCGTCCGTTCCCGCCCTGCCCTGCCTCATTTTTCAAGACAGCCGTGACGTGCCATCTCTCTTTCTGCACATGTGTGGGTATCTTTGTAAATGCCTTGTTGCTCAGCAACACCAAGAGGAATCATAGCCTCGTAATTCGTAACTGTTGTGATGCTGAAATAGCTCAGCTTATTCGCTTTTCTGTCATCAATGACTGTCCATTAGGGAGAGACTGGAGCATGTCCCCATTCTCTCCCATTTTACTTTTCATTTCGGCTTCAGCTTCTCTTTGAATCCGGTAGTATGCCAACTTCTCAAATCGGCTCAGGGCTTTCCACCAATGCCTTCCAGCCTCATGCTCGCTTATCCTCTCCAGTAAGTCAACAACCCTTAATCTCACTTCTTTGTCTTTGTGGAACAATCCCAATGCCACATAGAAGAGGCCAGCGTGAGACTCGGGGGCAACTGTGAGGAGCTGGCAAATCTCGTCGTATGAGTGTGTATATTTTGAAAGTGCCAAATAGATTTCTCGACTTGTGCTTGGGGTCAATTTAGTCATTCGCAATCGGTCATGCAAGTGATGAAGATCCAGTGCTTTCAGGGGCCTGAAATTGTAGAGTTGGGCGATGTCCTAGGGGAGATCAGTTTTGTTCCTGTCGCACAGAAATCAAGGTAACTACCTGCTTGAAGCTGAAGTAGCTTCGAGTATTCCTCCAACCTTCAATTCGATGTACGCCACCAGCCAACTCTCGCAACTTCGCAGGTTCGTCAGGCCAGACATATCCATGGCCAGAGACATTCTCGTTTCCGGGCTCTGCCTCTTCTACCCCAATGTACAAGGCACTAGCTCCATAGACAGTTTCTTCGAACGCTGCCGAGACACGAGTAAATTTCTCGACCCAGTCTCGCCACTTAGCACGAATAACGCCTTCGCCATGTCGAGCAGCGACACTTCGGAGGACATCACCCATGAAGGCTGTGTCTCCCGTGGGGTCAGTCGCAGAATTTGCCGAAGACGATACATTGACGAGATTCGCATAACCAGGATTCTGCGATTGGAACTGGGCAAGACCTTCGGTCAAAGGAGCTCCCTCAATTCGGTTGCTAATTTTCATCCGGCCTGTTGGCAAGTCGCACAGGAGATCCCACCACTCCGGATGGTTCTCGAAGGTAGGGTTTGTGACACCCGCGATGAACCCAGGAACCTTCAAAAGATCATCAATCTTACTCAAATCAGTGTAGGGAAATGCATGACGAGTAAAGCCACGAAGAATGCCTCCTGAGGCCAATGCACACGCTGCAAGAACAGCCTCAGCCACTTCTCCAGATGGACGGTTGTGACCAAGAAAAATGACTCGTTTTTGTGTCAACATGGCGTTAGCCAAGACGATAATTGGATGAGTGTACGCGCCGCTTGTTGTCAGATGTGGATGTAACGCAAACGGTTGCGGTGACTTCGCGTGAGTTTCTCCAAAGGTTTGGATGAGCTTGATGAGGGAGAAGTCTCCAACAGTCTCTGGCGAGACCGCTACTGGGACCTTGATTGGTATCGGGATTCCATTATACATTACTTTCGTCTCAAATTCGTGAGTATCCCGTGGTACCGAGTACATCGAATGAGCAACCACATGAGCTTTCGTCCCATTTCGAGTGAGGTCCATTCGCCTCTCGGGGCTTTCGGACATTGCGGCTGCACCTTCTGGAACTTCCCCTCTATCCTCCGCCATTCGCATTTGGATCATTTGCTCGAACTTCTCAACAAACAAATCCTTATTGTCACTTGCTTGTAGAAGATGCCGTTCCAGGAGACTGAGTCTCGGCATCAGTGATAGGTCCATAGTGTTGACTGCTTCGTATAGCAACGCCAGCGTCGCAGGGTGTGGTGACTTGAAATATTCCTCCAGGGCTAGCAATAATAATGGCTGCTCGTTTGTTAGATGAAGCCACACAGAGAGCATTGATCTGCACGAACCTTATATATATGTAAGAAAGGATGCCGCGTGCATATGGCCATGGCCTTCACTACAGCCCCTCTTTTGGCGGTCTTGTCTTGCTTCGTGTTAACCAAATTCAAGACGTAAATCAACGGTGGCCCTTCGCCTCCCTCTGGTTCACTGTCATCCGAATCCTCACTGTCGAGATCCTCCTCGTCGTCCTCTTCAGCCGAATCATCGTCTTCGGGAGCTAGTAACCCAGCCGCTCTGTCTTTCCTTCGTTGTCGTCTCCTTTTTCTCTCCTCTTTCATCTCTGCCTCCTCTTCCTCTTGGCTTGTATCCTTGTGCAAGAAAAATATTGTCCAGTCCTGATTCCGCACATGCGCCTGGTCTGGCAACATCAACTCTGCCAGCATGTGCTCATCTCCAGTGATTGCAACCGGATACTGGTGCTCCATTATGGGCCCCTTGTCGATATCGAATGAAGCCACCAGAATATATTCAACATGATTCTCTGCTTCCCCGCGTGGGTACTGAGACCTGAGCTTCCTCCTCGGATGTGCGTCTGGATTATACCGCTTTGGCGCAGACAGTGAAGAGTGCTGCGAAGAGACCCCGCTCGAGGGTGTTTTCGAATTCGAGCTGGGATTTGACGTACGATCGGTATCAATCATGGGCGGATTGGGAGATCTCGAAGGTCTGGAATGTCGAGACATGGCGCTGGGAGATCTTGAGGAGGGAAAGGAGGACAGCGATGTTCTTCGAGCTCCTCCAGCACCGATGCTACCATTGGAATCCCTGGTGTCGTTCGTCCCCGTGGTGCCTCTGGTGGTAGGACGCTGCATGGCGGACCGTGAAATGTGAAGGTCCCTGATTTTGTAGATTGGGGTAGTATATGAGGAGGCCATATCGCTGCTATCCCCTCGGGGCATTAATAGGGCAATATCTGTGACAGCTCCACTTTTGGCTGCGACAAGGTTCCGGCAAGCATTGGAGGAGGAACCGTGCGTGCGTGCTCATGCATAGAATGGAATGAAGGATACTTGAGCGGTAAGGAAGTGTAGAGTATCGCGAGTCTCGTGGCTTTTGACAACTTTTACATTAATTGAAGACGGGATGCTGCATATCTAGTAGGTAGTTAGGTATGACGGCCACGTTCACTCCTTGAAAGTCGCACCGCAGTGAAAAGGGGCTGCAAAGCGCTGGAGAGGGCTGCTGGATAATTGGAAGTCCTCATCCGCCAAGTTTACCCCTGACAGGAAGTCAGGCCAATAGGATTCGAGCTGTCAAGCTGGAGTGGGTGCATGACTAAGCTGGCCGTTTTGAAGTCCAGCCTTGTGCTTGTTTGTTTACTCTACTCGGGTACCATGTCGGACCTAAACACAACATTCAAATTCTACCTACCTACTTTGTATGTACTGAACATTTGAAAATCTACAAAGTGCTGACATACACATTTGGCCGTATACTATTCTCAATTGGCTTTATACAACCGACGAAATCTTTCCAACCTTTCGAATCTTGGAGATCGCTTTACTGCTAGGTACAAACAACGCATCAGAAACTCCAACCGGGCTTGCATCGCGACTTCCTCCACAGCAGCACAAATCTACCTAGGTACCCAACTTCAACCATGGCTACCTCATATAAACCGTCGCCTCTCTCCTACAACTCTCCGCGATCATCCCCCTTCAGACGTCCAGAGAGCAATCCTACATCTCCATCACCTCTGCGACAGTCAACACCCAATCCCTCGCCCACAAAAATGGCTACGGCTACAACAACGACACCCTCAAGACTAGCGCGCAGCTCTACTCCAACTACAGACACAGAAACAGGTACATGGACCCCAAGAGGCCTTGCGCCTGCGCACCGAGACAGAGAAGCTTCGCCAACGCGGGGTGCAGCGACTCCAGGATTCGGGGGCATGTTGACTGCAAGAAATACTGGTGATAACAATGCGCTTTCGAAACTACAACCAGCGCAAGTTAGGGAGCTCCGTGAGGGATTTCAAATTCTGGATAGGAATAGCGATGGGCAGGTTGGCCGGGACGATGTTGCCGACATGTTGACACAATTGGGTAAGCTAAACGACTTGATATCATCATGGGCTTTATTAATGCATGGAAATAGGTCTCTCAGCAAATGCATCAGATATTATGGCCTTCTTCCCACCATCCACATCTCAAACGGTCACTCTCCCCACATTTCTCAATTCCCTCGCTGTGCAATTAGCAGCGCTCAGTCCCTCGGCAGAACTCCTCTCAGCGTTCTCTGCATTCGACGAAGATGATAGCGGACAGGTCGATTTGGCGGAGCTGAGAGATGCCCTTCTGCACACAGTTCCTGACCCGGGAGATAAAGCGTTAACGGAACGGGAAATCGATAGAGTTATGAGCGGGTTCACTGGGAGAAGGGCGTTTGGAAAGCACGCAAGTGGATTGGGAAAAAGAGGGGAGGTATTCAAGTATCAGGAATTCGTGGCTGGTGTTGCTGGAGGAGCGAGCTCGGACGGAAAGAGTGAGAGGGGAAGTGATGACTGAGAAATTGGGAGGGTCCCAGTATGTATGGATATGGAGTTATAATTAATGAAGGGAAGGGGTCAAGAAACACATGAATTGAATACTTACCAGGAGGTAGAGTAATATCAAACCCCCGGAATACCATTCTCATTCTACCGAGAACGAGTTCTTGCACCTCTGGATGTCTGAAAAGGATTTATAAACATTCAACTTTCTCTGTTTGTTAATTGTTCGGTAGTAGGCAACTCCCCATCCTCCCATGCATGAATTTCTTCATTTTCAATATTTGCAACCAAGAAAGAGTTTTCGAATATGAGTCCTGTTCTCACGAGTCTACGATAAGTGGAGGAACATCCAGCTTCAATATATGCACCTCCACATCGTATAACAACAGTATATAACAATTTCTTCGTTTCCATTACGGTATTAGGTATACCCACTGGTATAAGAAGTCTACGCGATACATCCAATCTATTGATACAACAACAAAATCCCCTCAGAAAACTCCACCCGCTATGCCCTGAAAACAACTGAACACATCTATAATCTTACCTGGCCTTCAGACCTGCCACCGGCAAACCAGCGAGTGAAATCACTACCACTTCGGCTCGGTTCTGCTTCATCACCATCTCCACCCATCCATTTTGGTCGTTTGATGCCTTCTCCGACATTCTGGAACCACTTTGGCGTCTGAACTGTATCAAAGGTATTCCTCACTCTGTGCCCGAACGCCTCGAAGAAATTCTCGTCTTCGGGTGCTGTCTCGCGCTGTTGAGGGTCGATGTTTTGCCTCGATGCCGATGCCTGCCCTAAAGCACGCCTCTGGGCTGGGGGCACTGAAACAGTTGGTGCTGCCCTGTTGTTGGGGTTGTTCGGGACGTGATTTCGGTCTGCTGCAAGGGTTCCTAGGGACGAATGGCCCTGGAGTTCTCGCTCGATCAAGTCTCGACCTTCGCGCCACGACCCAGTACCGTACCCAGACTCGTTTTCCTCTTCGTCGTCATCGTCGATGACTCCACCATATCCGATGCAGCTCTTCACTTTCCCGTAGAGGTTGAAGAGAGTTGCACAAACGGGAATGAGGATAAAGGTTGGGAACAACCAGTCGAACCACGCTCCCAAATCGGTCAACTGGATGAGCTGTCCCAGGAAGCTGAAGAATACTGTGTCCTTGTATATATCTGGAGCCAGGAAGGTCAAGAAATTGAAAGACAGTGGTACGGATAGCTTTGCGACTTGCATCGCATACCACATTGCACTCTCTCCATGCGTGTTTCTCTTCACCAACGCCCTTCCACGCCACACTTTTACTTCGGTGAGGGAAGTCAGGGCGGCTACGCACATGTACAAGATCCAACAAGCGGCAATAACTTGGCCGGCAAATCCAATCTGGCCACGCTCGCTCGTTGGATGGTGGACGACAGTAACGGCGATGATCGATAAGAGCGGATTTATCGACTTGATGACTTCTGACCAAATGATACAGAATGACGCAAAGGATAAGAATATCCCCAGACCAATCCTCATATACGGAAGCAAGAAGTAACGGTACAGATACCGTGTGTACGGCGTCAAAATGGTGAGTCGGTCTAGGAGAGGTGCATCTGGAGATGACTGTCCAATCTCTATCTTCTTAGATCCAGCAGAATCGAGGATTGCCTGTGTCTCAGCGGCATCATGTAGTAAGTGGTCCCATTCATCAAGATACCGTGCACGGCTGTGGCGTGCTCTGGTAAGCTGCCGGCTGAGCTCTGCCAAGTACCGTTCCGTGATAACATTCGGTACATTGACTCTGGGGGCAGACATACGCCGAGTCAGAGTCTTCGGTCGTGATTCCGGGAGATGTGAATCGTCTGCGAGCTCCTCTATCCAATCCTTGAATTTGCTGGCTGATCCGGTCTTCCTCTGGGCCAGTTCCGCAACCTGAGCTTCATAATCTTCTAGGTTCTGAATCGCATCTTCCATTTTCTCGTGAATTTTCGCAGCCGTAGCTTGTATCCGCTTTAGCTTTCCACTAATGCTTGCATTTCTGAAAAGCTTCCTAGGCAAAGCTACTAATCCGTGTCCCATAAGATATATTGCCAGCATCAAACCCCAGCAGTATGCCAGTGCCATTACGGTCGCTTTCAGCGAGCCGAACGAAGCTGTTTGTGTGATGAAAACATAGACCATCCCGATGATACCGGCTCCAAATAAAAGTGCTTGATATTGAGCATTTGCTCTTAGTGAGAAGAGTAGCCTTCCCTTCGGCTCTCTGTATCCAGCGTCCGCGTATTCTGCTAGGATCGGTAGGATGAACCTGTAAGTTACATTAGAATTTGTCTGCCGAACTCGAAACATTGTTGGCCTACCAAGTCAAGGCAAAAGTTAGCCAGTATGAGATCCTCCAACCGACAAGAAGAAGTCGGTCTGGGAGCCAAATCCCTCGACTTCCAGCATCTTGGTTCCTTGCGCTGGAGGCGAGATCTATCGGTACAAGCAGTATAATGCTAGCTGGTAACCCAAGCGCAAAGAATATGGGGACGAGAAGGTAGGCCGGTGTCGTTCGGAGAGGCAGGTAATGGCGCAACAGTAGCAGGACTCCCGTACTAATAACCAGCAGGGCGACGACTGTAAATATCTCCGAGCCCACCGGCGAAGCTGCCTTTGCTGCGATATCCATCATCGTAGATTCGAAGCGAAAGATTCCATTGAATTTGACGTTGAGGGTTCCGTGGTTTGCGTTCGAAATGTGATGTTTTGGATCTGGACATGCGCCGCCGCCTCGAAACTCTTCGTCATCGTGCTGACTGAGCCGAGCCGAGATCCAGGCACCCAATCGGAGAGAGTAGCTGGAGCATTTCCGTTGACTCGCGGCATTCTCTCACCAGTACAAAGTAGAGTGAAGCCAGAAAGCAGATGTGAATCAGGAAAGTACAAGGTGATATATTTCATTTCATGCACGGGTGTCAAAAGTAAAGTAAAGTTGCTTCTCTTTTAGAAGGTCAGTCTGCTCTGCTTTCGTGAGTTTCTAACCACCGAGGGAGGTAGCACGGAGTAGGCATTTCACCAGAAGTCACAAAATACGCCCAGTACTGCTAGTACAATGCAAGACATTCATTCGTTTGGTCACCGGAATCTCCTCTCCCCATGTCTTCTCAATTCCATACTCATGGTTCTCCGTAGCCATATTCTTGCGGATCAGCCCGTTTTTCTCGTACCAGATTCCAATCAGCGCCCTTGCTGTGCCCTCATCCCCAGCCTCGCACAGCAGTAGACCGTATCGGCCCCGCCATCACCAGATTGACAGGCTTTCGCGAGCAAATAAAAGACCTCACGGCTTTTTGGCGGGGTTGGGCTTACAGGTTGCTGCAGCGGGCTGCTGCATAGATATACGGGCAATGCAGTACGCCGAGTAGTGTGTGTTCTGGATCTCGCTCTCGCTCATGTTCTCAACCTCACTTCCTCTCTTATGATCATGAATCTCCTGCTTTCTACTGCTTCTCTCGTGAACTGTTGATTTCGTGCCCCTGGCTAACTGTCGAGAGACCCGGACAATATATTGAGGAAGATGCACTTGCGTCAAGACCGCAGCTATGGACGATTATATGTTTAAAGCGAATGTGGACCGCTGCAGGAATGTCTCGGAGGCGACGACGTACCTTGAGCTCTTCTCGTACTCAGTGAGGGCTCAATTGAACTGGATTGTACCCAAGTAGCTGACAATGGCAGGATCCATCCTTCAACACCGTCGAGGAGCATCCTCTGACACCAGACGAATTCGAGAACTATCTCAACCGCAGGGTACGGATATGCGCTGTCGCAAACCGAGATTCGAGGAACTGATGAGGGATAATATATAGGGCGCGTTTGCTCCTCCGAAGCTTCCCAATGGAGTGGTGCAGTTGGCGGGAATGCGATTGATGTGAGTGTTCCGAGAGCTTAGGGCTGGGATGAATTTGGGGATTCCCCGGATAAGACGCTGACTTTTTGCCAAGTCTCCAGCAGAATGCTCAGCATCCCGAAACATTCACACCGCACGTTATCAGTCTGAAGCCGGAAGTATACAAGTCTATGGTAGTAACTCTGAACCTTCCATACCGAGCAATTGAGAGCACAAGTGCTGTTGGCCCATTTTTCTGGGCTGCCTGGGATCAGGATGAGGAGAATCCCCACCTTCGTATATTCCCCATTTTGGCTATGCCTCTAAGAAAAGTATCTGACAAGACCTAGAAATCGTATACCGAAAAAGCGACGTTCGGAAGAAAGGGTACACTCGCGGGTGGGAGCTTATGCTCTCTCACGATGTCAATAATGGGATCACGACCGGTTTCGCCAAAGGAACACCCTCCTCTGATATCGTCGAGTGCATCAAACATCTTAAAGAATGCGTGCTACAAGTCGGACACCCTATGCTCCTCCCTATCATCATCTTCTCCCACGATGTGTCCTTCAAGACCGATATCAAGCAACGAGACGCACGTGATTGGCTCAGAAGACTGGAACATGCTGTGAGCATGCGTAGCGAGATCGAGGAGAGAGAAGGGTATGTGAAAGAAGGCGTCGTGGATCTTGATGCCGTCAACAGAGACTTGGTGGAGTGCCATAGCCAGGTATTATGGAAAAGACCGAAGGCATATCTTGAGATCTTGGGGGGCATTGAGGTGGCGATGAAGAAATTCTATGATGCGTTGCCAGAACAGAGACAAGAAAAAACCATGAAGGCACTGCAAGCTAGTATGCTCGCCAGATTGGAGTTTTATAGGGTGAAGTTGCAAGGTATCGACAGCTATGCCCATACGACTTTGCAGCGGTTAGAGATTCAACGAAGTGCTGTAAGTTCTCATATCCGTGGTTCGTGGATTACGAACTAACAAAAAACAGCTGTACAACATCATTGCTCAGAAAGAGAGCAAATTGAACTTCAAAATGGCTGGTGAACAACGGAAGCTCGCCCATTCTAGCAAACGAGATTCTGCTGCTATGAAAGTTATTTCACTCCTTGGTGCGGTTTTTTTACCAGGCGCTTATCTCGCCTCCGTATTCTCCATGACATTCTTCAACTTCCAAGCGGAAGATGGCGTTGCCAAGGTCTCAAGCCAGTTCTGGATTTATTGGGTTGTGACTTTACCAATCACGGCGTTTATCGTTGGGATTTGGTACGTCTGGGAGCGGAAGAGAGAAGCGAGATATGACAGGGAGGATGCCGATCTAGAAAAGGGAAGCGAGGATATGGAGAGGACTATCATGGCTATGATGCGGAAGAGAACGATGAGCAAAGCCAGTACCTGGGACACTGGGAATAAGAAGCAGGAATGAGGAGAACCGACAGCAGGAGTTTTGCGATTCTGAATGATGATGATTGATGATTATGAGCTTATGATATACCACACATACACGGGATACACAAAAAGGAAAGCGTACAGATATTGAAAACAAATAGTTGAATATAAATTCAGTTCTTTACAACATACATTTGGTGTGCAAGGCTCAGTAGCCACCAAACGTGGACTCACAGGACTCGTTTTCCACGGCGATGGACCAGGATCGCAAAACATCTGACAGAGGAAAAGGTTCTTTATCAACAGACAATAGGGACATGGAATCAATATTACTGAACCTTGTTGAACTTGAACCTTCCGGAAACTCAAGGGTCACTTACGAGGCTAGCGAAATTAGTCGCTGGTGTGAAGCGAGTAATTCACAACAAAGATGAAAAAAAGTAGGTAAGGCCTGTTTGAATTTGGGCTCAGGTCTCCCTTTAAAGCAATGTTCTGAAATTATTTAAGGACTTTAAGCAGGCTCTGATTCACGAATGTACCCAGGTATTAAAGGGAGCGAAGGCCAACTACCTACCTGGGCAGTCATCGCTTCACCGGAGACGAATTTCGCCAGCCTCGTTATAGGTTGATCATAAAATGTCAGGATGATGTGTAGTGAAAGTGAGGAGAGGGACATTTTGTCCTGGTAACAGATGGTACCTGATAGCGGGTGCAAATATCCACAGGAATGAAATTCAATATATCTTGTGGTTCCTCGAACGAATCTTCTTGATTGAAAGAAATGTCGATCTGAGCAGAAGCAAATATAAATTGCACATAGCATGTAACTGTACATAGATGTAATATTTCGTGACTTCTGTGGTGAATATTAGGCTTCCTGTCGAGTAATAGGGGCCGAATTGCACCCGAATCGGTAGGCGACACAGTCAGGCCGCGCCGTTGTGGTTCTGTCCCTTGCAAAACCAAACAGAGCAAACATCTCGACCTCCACCCATAGCCACACCAGTCCAGTGCAGGGCAAGAGCTTCATCAATGGCGCCCGACACCAGGACCCTCGAATCCGAATTGCCGACAGATCAAGCCTCGATACTGCAAGATCTTGCAAATGGAGCTGCTGCTGACAGCGCGTATGCCGCAGATGAAGGCGCCGAGGATCCTAATGGTGCAGATTCCAACCTCGATTATTTATTCGAAGATGATGAAGATGATACTTACCCCATCGCAGGGCTGGAGACCAGCTTTCAAGAGGATGTAGAAGACCCAGCCGCTCTTCTTGAAAGCCTTGCGAACTACGAGCCTCCTCCTCTAGCCACTGAGTCGCGCCCGCCGCCCGTTCTCAATGATCACGATCACTTCGAGAGTTTGCTGCAGGCTGCCGCGACTGCTGAGGTGGTGGAAGCTGCAGAAGGGGATCTCAGCCAGGTGGGCGACAGCTCTGAGCTCTTTGATCTATCTGATGCTTACGAATATTTCAAGCGGAGCTTTGGTCCTATCGACACAACCAACAAGCGGAAACGGGGGCAGGAAGATGCGTCGGACGATGATTTGCATATGATCATTCGCAGTTCCTCGAAGCGTCACAAGAAGCCGTCACAAGAGGATGCAGACCAGTTGGCTTTGGAGCGAGAGCTGTGGGGTCCTGAGGAGGGAGAGGATGAGTATGATACACCTACCTCTGAGCGGCACCTTTCCCCAGTTCCAACAGCAGATGCAAGGGCTGCTGGTCTTCATTCCGCTACTGCACTATTCAGACGACCATCAGTAGCATCCAAGAAGTATACCCGTGAGTGACTCCTCCCTCTTTGCGATGCGGATAGTCAAGCTGACATACACAGGTGCGCCAATGTCAAAACTATTCACCTCTCTCGAGCTTACAGCCGAACAGTTTCTCCATCTACAAGCCGCTGCCAAACATTACATGCTGGACCCGAATTACCCAGAACGAAGCGACTGTGTAGGAAGTCGGGGAAGGGGAGATACGGACATGGTCAAGTTGAAACTCTTTGCCTGCGTGAAATCGTTCTTGGAGGACGAAGGATGGGGAACACGCTGCTTTTCAGAAGAGGCTGAGGGAGGCAAGTTCCGGAAGTTGAAGTGGCCTAAGATGAAGAACAAGTCAGTCAAACTTCTTGCCGTTGTGAGAAACCTACTAACAGTTTTGTCAGGATCATCTCACTGGTAACCCCTCTTATGCGCCGCATGGTAACCAACGAGAGGCAACGACTATATGCGTTGGAGACGCGGAATGAGAGAAGAACAAAAGTACCTCTCATGAATCAGGCTCGTTTATCACATACTCCAACAGCAGAAGAATCCCCCCAGCCAGAACCCAGGTATATTGAAAGCATCACACCCACTCGATATCCTGTGGTCGACCCAAAACTCAACGACTACCATTACAACCCCAACCTTTCGTTCCAAATCAACGGAGATGGTCAGTCCAATGGAGTTGCGGATCCAAAGGAGCCAGATTCAAGTATTCCAGAAGAGGTTGTTGAGAATGGTGTGGCTATCAATTATCTCGTTAACATTATGCATCATGGTCGAAGAATTCAACCGCAGGTCACACTGACAACAAGCTCCTGTCCAGGCTTCGCCAGCTTGATTCAACACATACATAATATGATGGATGGACTTAACCAAGATCAACAACCGAGCAGTATCAAGGTACTTGGCCCCACCGGTTTGGTCAACGTGCATGACGATGACAGTTGGAGTGGTGCCATAGCATCAGTGAAGCAAACTGAGTGGCTGGATGGAGAGGTGAAGTGTGTAGTTCAAGTGATAGACAGGGCCTCATAGTACATGGGTTGTGGAACAATTTTGGGAGTTTTTGTCAGCCAAGTGCTGGATGGCAGAACCTAGCTTTGAAAATCCAGGAGCTCACATAGATAATAATATAGACGAAAAAAAGGGACGGAGGAATTCCGAATGAAACAGAAATTGCAACACCAATTTACAATCCACCTCCAAACATGTGTAGCCTGTGTACCATGCCCAACCTTCACTTGGTCCTCGCGATAGAAATCTATAGTAAATGTCGGCGAGGGATTATCCACGGCCTGGATTAGATCATCTTGAATACCCGCCTGTCTTTGCATTCGAGTCAAACGTCACGGAATAGTAGTATTTCATTAGCATTCTCGTTTGGGTGTGCCACGAGGCGCAGAAGACCCTATTATCTTCAGATATCAAAGCCTCCTAGAACGATAGGAGGGCTATATCTGACTCCCCAGGGTATTATCAACTTCTCACAACAGCTTCTCTATCTACACAGTCTCAGCATGGAGTTCTTAGAGCTCGTATGTCTCAAGTTATCCCCGGGATATTGAAATGCGGCCTCGCCCTGGCAGGGCATGATCCAAGTCTCCCCTCAATGGTATGTCCGTCACGACGATATGTTAGAATCAAGGTTCCAATCCCATCTTCAACCAACTCTCTTCTTCAAGATCCCCACCACCAACCACCTTTTCCTCTCAGTAACATCTTCAACTCCCCTATCCTCAATCCACTCCCTCTCAAACCCTTCAGCATTTCTCTCCCAAATCCGATCAATCTCCAACCCGGCTTTCTTCAAAGCATCAGCCTCATAGAACCCCTTCATCTTCTCCCTGCCCGTATGAAACCCAGCCACAACCCATGCCCTACCCTCCCCATCCTTCAAGAACCACTCGATACTCTTCAAAAGATTCCCATGCTGCCACGGCATCCATAAACAGTCCGCCACCAATATACTGTTAAAAGACCCTTTATTCTCTACGGAAAATGCATCATCCAGTACTCCCCACTCATGTCCCTGAACCTCCACCTCCGCAATCGTGGTGGGACTCTTCACTTTTCTTGACGTGACATTCCGCTCCACATTCGCAGAGATATTCTTCAACACCTCCTGCGCAGGATAATCACTAATTATCACCCTCTCCGCGCCTTCCAACCCAGCCATCACACCCGCCAATCCAGTCCCAGCACCCAACTCCAACACTCTCTTCCCCTTCACACTCCACGCCTCCGTGTCCGCTGCCTCCCCATCAGCACCAAGAATAGACCTCCCCTCCTCGATAAACTCCGCCAGCTGCACGCCCGCATTCCACAGGAAGTGGCTGAACAGTTTCCTACTGTCCTCGCCTTGCGGATCCGCGAGCGTGAGTTCCAGCGAGCCGTGCGAGGGGGAGAGGTAGATGACGGAGCTCTCGTGGTCGCCGTGTTGGTTCGTGATGTCGTCGGGGAAGATCACGGCGAGGGAGGAGGCGAGGTAGTCTTCTGGTTCGTTGGTTTCGAGACCGCTCAAGCGGATCTTGTCGGTTAGCATTGTTGCTTGATTCGGTGTGGGACAAGTGCAAGTGCAGGTGGTTAGATGGATGGCTGGCCTATGGTGGGTGGATTGTGTGATGCTGTTGATTCTGCTTTGCCTAGGTACTTGGGTGGGATGTTTTTTGCTTGCCCCAGGGGTACAGCGAGTGCCAGCTGTCACCGCTTTGCCCCTCGTCTGGAAGAGGGTTAGCGTGCTCGGGAAACCATGGATGAGAGGGCGATCTTCCGAGGAGGCTGTGCTGTGTGCTGTGCTGCGCAGTTCCAGGTTGCTGCATCTTGCATCTCTGCCCTGTGAGTTATTATTAGTAGGCAACTACCGGTATCTCGGGATGACGCCCGGTTTTGTCTTGAGACCCAAAGGTAAGCAGTCACAAATTTGAAATGAAAGAGGTAAGAGTTTAGGATGATGATGATATTGATTGAAGAGTTGACTCTTATTTAACAATTACTTTACTACTAACACATCGTCTCATTCGTCCCACCCCCCTTCCCCCGTAGATAGGCACCAGATAGCTAGCTATGGCTGCAAAACAAGTATTACGGACCGGCCTGCGGCCGAACGAGTTTCGAAATATTAAGCAAAAAAACAAGAAGTATGTGTGGCGCTCAGAAAATATCAGGCTCTGATGCACCAAAAATGCAGATTCGATGCTGGTGACTGTGAAAGAGCTTTTGTCTTTTTGCAATGGTATCGTCCCTGTTCCCCAATCCCGTACGCCGAAAAATGAAAGAGAAAAAAAGTTGAATGACAAATAATTGTGGTAACAGTAGAAGGAGTATGTTCGTTAACACATGTATCATGAAGTCAGATGATAGGTCATTACTCGTGCTTGACCTCCATCAGCTTCTCCAAATCCATACCGGTGAGATCGTCCGCAATCCAGGGGCCCTTCTCCTCTTCTGTTGAGTTATGGAAGGCGTCTGCTCGTCGCATTGTCTGGACATCCAGGTCTGTGACGTAGGCCTTCTCGTTCTGGAGCTTCATACGGACTTCATAGTCCGTGTCCAGCATCATGTCGTCTTTCCAGAGACGGCGGGGACCATCGAAGACGCAGAGAACTCGCTTCTTCATCTTCATCTGCGAAGATGGGCATCCCCATGAGGAAGGGTAGTCCTTGCGCTTCTTGCGGCCCTTCGTGTTCAAGGTCACGCCTCCTTTTGAGTGCGTGAGTCCACGAGACTTTTGGACCCCATTGGCAGGGTTTCGGTTCTTGTTCTTGCGGGACTTCGCGCGGAGTGTGAAATCATCATCATTCTCGTCATCGAAATCCTCCTCGTCGTCATCCTCATCTGCTGAGTAGACGTTGGTAGTGGTGATTGGAAGAGCGTTATTGCGGAGTGTTTCATGCACAGCCTGGTCCTGCTCAACCTCGGCAAGCCTCGCGGCGTTGATGGCCTCAGATGGTTCCTCTTGTTGCACAATGCGAAGAACGCAGTCGTCCAAATGCTCATAGAAGTCTTGAGCGTTACTGAAGGTACCAGAGCAAGTGGAACACTTGCCAGTGGCGTCAGGTGCGTATCCAGAGAGCTTCTTGGTGCTGTTGATATTACCCGATGTCTTCTTCCGCGAGTTTGGTGGTGTTTGCTCAACCGCGTGGACGGATGTCAGGTGCCTCTTGAAGACATCGGCGCGGTTAAACGACTTTTCTGCCGCAGAGCCAGATCCAGGGCAAAATCCGCAAACCATGGTACCCTTGTAATGGGTAAGAGTGTGTCTGTTCTTATCGTACTTGCGCGCGAAGCCCTTGATGTGGTAGTCGCAGGTCTGAATTGGGCATTTCTCTGGTCGCTCATTTTGGTGGGTTAACATGTGTGCTTTCAGATCTTTGAAGACCTTTCCGCACTCGGGATATGTGCATCGTCCTTTTTCTTTTGATTCCTCGCTGCTGAAGTTTCCGTCTTGGCTGTCATATGACTGAATAGATGGTCGGCGGGGTGGTGGGTAAGGATATGATGACGCGTATGAGTAAGGTGATTGACTGCCTTGCTTCATTGGCCTTGGACTTCTCGACATATGTGAAAGCGATGGCGAGCCAGGATACGTAGGAGGTGGGTAAACAGATGTGTCGTTGGATTGAGTTGCGGAGGTTGGGCGGGGGACAGCGTATTGAGGATGGAGAATCGATGGATCTAAAGCAAAATCTGTTAGCCGAGGGTTCCACTTTGCGGCAATCGATAGTGAGGCTGGATTGACATGAGGAAACCGACAAGAAGATTCAAGAGGCGCTACAAAATTGCCACTAGATTGAGAAAAGAAAGGAGACTGATGATATGTTGCGTAAGATGGAGATGTTTCTGCAGGAAAACTTTGCGGTGGAGAAGAAATAGGAGAGCGCATATCTTGACTCCGGGAGTTGGTGCTGGAGGATGCGAAGAGAGGAGCATTGAAAGCTTGCGAAGGTCGCCGAGAATCTGAAGGAGATTTTGAAAAAGAAGAAACAGGGGATTTGAAAACATCGTCTCGAAAGTCTGTTCGAACTGCGCTGACTGGAGTGATCGGCGAGGCCATTGACATAACGGCAGAATCGATTTTCATCTGATCCATCGTCGCGTTCATGGCCTTGGGAGAAGTGACAAAACTAGATAAAGAAGAAAAAGACTCGGCATTGGATGAGATCGAACCGTGCTGACGAGATGCTGATCTAGAGACATTTTTGCACTCACCAACGAAGCTGGGTTTGGCTGAATTAAACTCTAAAGCGAAGTCGTCCATACCTGTAGGTTGCTGATAGCTGTAGTCGTTGCCCTGGCTATAGTTGTCATACTGGACAATGCTTGGGTTCAATCCCAGTCCATGTGGAGCCCACTCCGGGACTGGAACGACATGTCCATGGATCGAATGGGGCGATCCCATGGCCGAGGATGTTGCCGAAGGACCAGATGCTGTCGAGTAATTCGAAGGTGCCGCTCGGAGGTCTGGCGACTCGAGGGGATATTGTGGAGCCTCTGCGTACATGGTGGAAGAGCCCAGTCCAGTGCTTGCAGGGTATCCCTCTTGTGTCCTCGGGTAGGCATATGAGGTGTCCATGTTGAAGTTCTGCCCGGCAAATGGAAAGTTGTGAGAGAACATGTTTGGGTCTGGGTAGAGAGGGAAGTCGACTTCCTCGTTATCGGTGCTCATGTGGCGCGAGAGCATGTGGTATGTGGTTTCGGCAATGGTCATTGAGCCCATTTTTGGTTGAGTGTAAAGACGGCAATGGCTGGCTGTTGTCTTGGGATTGAAGCCACAGCCTCGTCTGTTGCACATTAGAACTGCTCCGCGTTTTTAAAAGTGCTGTAGGTCTTCTCAAGTATACCTTTGGTTCTGGAAGTTACTCCAATGTATTTGTAGCCAAGGTGGAGTGCCTTGACTGAAAGTTCACAGTTGCTCTAGACTTATATGCGAGGAGAGCGGAAGTGTTGTGAGGATGTTTGAGTAAAGACGGAAGGTCGGAGGTTGATCTTGTTGCAGTCTGAGACAGGTATTCAGAAGATGCGGCGCGGGTAGTAGATAGATATAGATCTGCGATATGTCGGAGTGAGGTAAGGTTGAGACTGAGATTGAGATTGGGTATGAGACTGAGGTAAATGTCCGCCAAATGGGAAAGGATGCGTGTGTTGATCTTGATGCTGATCGGTGCCTGGAATGGACAGAGGGGGAGGAGGGCCTTGATATGTATGGACGAGATGGAACTGAGGCAGATAGATATGGGATCGGGATTTTAGCTTCGCGGGCAGCTCCAGATTATAATAATATTGGGTTGGAGCAGTTAGACGTGGGAGACCGACCCAGGCCAGAGTTGGAATTGCGCAGCCAGCCGAGCCAGGGTTCACAGGGGCAGGGCAGGGTTTTGGTGGCTGCAGAAACAATACGGAGGTACAGCCCATATCTTTTGTCCCCTGTTTTTGCAGGGGGGGTCAGCACTAACTCAAGGGGGTAGCATCGCGAGAATGCGTCCAACACGCGTTTCTACTGTAAACACTATACATTTTCAATGCAATTAACATCACTACGATGAATCCGCTTGTTGTTGAACCTTCAGTCTTTTATAGGGCTCCTTCTGGACTGATTCCTCAGCCCCCGGTTCCTCCTCAAAAAGCTGCCCACTCTACACACTCTACACGCGATCAACGAAGGGATATTCGACTTCTTCACGAGATTGGCTGGTCCTAT